>MU284092.1:0-14622 GCA_022478815.1 Daldinia bambusicola | reverse complement strand
CCGCGCCCCCCCCGCCCCCCGCCCCCCCCCCCCGCGCCCCCCCCCCCCCCCCCCCCCCCCCCCCCCCCCCCCCCCCCGATATAAACACCGTTAAATATCATCTAGGACTGTGTAAGTAGAATGTATTATATGTATTATACGTATCTACGTAGATACTAGACGTGAACAAAACCCCAACCTTCGTTAAGAGGCTCCCAAGCAGGGCAGAACCGTCCTGCCTATCAGAAGGGTCGATCGTAGTGCTCGGGCGACGTCTTCCTGCAGGTTATGCGTCCGCTATACGCCGTGATTGGAGATTGGCGGGGAGGAGGAAGCGTGCAGGGAGGATAAGCCACGGCGAACACAGAGATCGATTCGACGGGAATTGGCAGCAAAAAAACGCTAGCTTAGCTGCAGACGGGTTCTAAAGAGGTAAGTCCATTTTTCCCCAATAGTAAAGATGAACATTTCACCAGAGATCCGAGAAAAAGGGGGGATCTGTGGACGAGAAAACCCTTTTTTTCGTGACGTTCTAGGACAGCAGCAGCAGCCTCGTTGCTTCGCGGCCAGTCGGTGACGTGACGCCCGCTTCAGGGTCCCCTGTTTGCCTTGCTTCTCCCTACGGAGAGGATGGGATGCTGGCTTGCATACATAACACATACCTACATACATGACATAGCATGACATGGCTACACCTAAACGACTCGGCTGACTCTGACGAACCAGGACTCGAGAATACTCCCTCGCCCCGTTTCTTGGGTTCAGGGAAAATTTGGGGTTTCTGTGGCGGCTGTAGCAGCAAAGCAAGCAAACAAGAGCTAAGCTAAGCTAAGCTAAACAAAGCAAAGCAAAATATGTGAATGGGCGACGAAAAATGAAACATCGCCAAAAAACTACTGACAGACTGAGCCTCATCCGCCCGGCTTGCCAGGTGGAATTCCGGGGAAACCCACCTCATTCGGGAATAATAGGCTCTCCCCTCCTACTTTCGCCTCGTCCCCCGCGCGGTCTTAGTTCTTAGTCCATCCTGGAAGGATTCTTACCACGCCCGAGTGAGCGGGTGGGTGGATTAATAGAACCAAGATAAGAGTGAGGGATGGGGAGAGGGAGAGGGAAAGGGAAAGGGGAAGGGGTGAATATCTCCAAGTCATCAAGCTCTGAAGATTCCATCGCACCAAAATGATTGGTAATTAAAACACCCCTAAAACACCAAAGTAGGGTGGCCTTTTCGACTTCTGGGGTGCAGTTGGCGATACACGAAAGAAGGCTTCACGATCATGCAACGGTGCGTAGTAGTAGCCTGGCTTACTCTTGCACAAAAGAAAAACAAGGAAATAAAAGAAGAAAAAAAAGAAAAAAAAAAGAAGAAAAGTGAAGCTTACCTTGGTTTACCTTGCATCTTACATCTTACTTCGTACGTGTATGCGCATCATTCTACTCGTTCCGGCCAGGCTTTGGGTTCCTCCGATTTTCGACATGTCAATTGAGCCACGACATTGGTGGTATTTTTTTTGAGCGAGGATGGCTTATATGACGAAACGTCGTATTGCCCACAAAATCAGAGTTGTGATATCTGATATCGTATCTCGCTCTCCGTTCCACTTGCAACTCACTCGCACTCGGGATTATCTTCATTCATTGACGATAACAGTTACATTGAGCATATATAAACAATCTCAGCCATTCGGATTAATTGGTAGCACAACCTCTTACCTCATCTTAACGCTTAATCTGAACGACATATCATAAGGGAATGACAACTATATCCGCATAAGCCACCATTTATAGCTAAGTCTCCTGTTTGTCAGCATTAGGCTATAAGCATCTTGCTCTGCTTTGGCGATCGTATACCTTCCCTTACACGACCGCAAAGCTCAAGCAAAACATTAGCAGCCCACTCAAAATCCGAGCGGTCGAGATAGATTTGGCTGGAGATCCTAACCCAGAACGCGCCGGCGTAGAATCTTGTCGCTATGAACGTCTCGTATTCTTCCACAGTCATTTTCGTAATCCAATCAGCCACGGCTTGCCCATCTCGGGCTAGAACTTGACCCGTATGTTTCTCCTGTCGTCTTTCTGCTACTACGTCCAAGGGTAGTCTCACGCTAGTGAAGAAACAGTCTCGAAGGGTTCCCGCTCGGTTCTCGAGAACCTCTGTTCCCATGATCGCCGCCATCAATTCGCCGCCTTCTTTGGCCAGGCTCACGCCATACTTGCGCACGTTCTCCTCACCGCCGCAAACTTGGTCTCTGAACTTAAGTGCTTCTGTCACACAGATGTACGGAGTAGTATCAACGGTGGACACTTTTTCAAACAACTTGACAAAATAGGTTCTCTCAGACGTCTCGGTTCTGTGCTCGACTGGCTGATAGCCTTCGCCGGTGGGGTAGGACGTCTTAATTAAAGACTGATTCTGATAAGGTACGTAGAGCACCGTGCACCCACGGGGTACCATAAGCCACCTATAAGAAGAATTTCAGCTTGCAGAAGGTCTTGGAACTAATGTTGGCTATGTGAGGTGGCTAAAGGGTTTCATAAGAACGCTTAGGAACAGGAATGTAAGACAACGAACTCACTCACTTATAGCAGTTGGTAATGAAGAAATCTGGTCCAACACGAGATGTGTGTCGCAAATCGATATGGCCTATCCCGTGCGCACCATCTATGCAACTCAGAATTCCATATTCCCTACATATGGGCACAAGTTTTTCCCACGGGAAACGTACTCCAGGAAAAGTGAGGACAGTGTCAAACAAAGCCAGCTTAACCGATTTGCCGTGGCTCTTGACCTCGAGGATTGCGGAGCGAAACTTATCGAGGATTTCTTTATCCTCAAGCGGGTATACTAATTCAACGCAATGCCCCTCAACTCCAGTAGTTTCTTCCAGAGACTGAACCGTCTTGTGGCATGCGTCATATATCGTACTAAAATATACTATGACGTCTCCATCGCGATAGGACAGATTCCTTAGGACGGTATTGATTGCTGTCAATGCATTAGGGACAAAAACAACTTCGTCTGTCTCTGCTCCCAACAGCGGGGCAACAGCTTCCCTTGCTTCTCGCAAGAGTCCAGGATATACAAAACGTATGAATGTGTCTGGTCTCCCCTCCGTTTCGCGCTGCAGCCGCAGCTGATGCTCTCGAACGCACGAGGGGAAAGATCCGAAGGATCCGTGGTTTAGCGGAGTGTACGAAGGAGCAAAGTTGAAGTGAGCTTGGCGCATTTGCTTCCCAAAGGATACTGTCGTCGGTATTATCGATGGCTCATCGTGAGGCGTTTCCATATTGTAACTTACACTCACGTGGCCCTGATAGTGAAGACTTGTGGTAGTATTCAAGCTTGATGCTCTGACTGTGGCTCGGTGTCGAAGTGGACATGGAAACTACTATTCGTAGCAGATCACGCCATGATTATTGGCTGAATGGTAGTAGAGCAACGTAAGGCTTGAATGATGTAATCAACCATAAGCATCCTATGCTTGGTATGCGTGTCTGGGCGTCCCAAACCAACGTCGGCTTATACAGAGCTGCATTGAATTACACTGAATTGCACTGAATTGCACAGAATTGCACAGAATTACACAAGCTTGGTCTCACCAAATATAGAAATCTTCATGCTTAAGAGGTAGATCCTTAACCGCCACAACCTGCCGTGAACGAATACGACTCAAGGTTGTTGCAGAGCTCTCAGCTGGTGCTATAGGAATGGGACTTATTGGTGGATTTGTGAGCTGTAGCCATGGCATTAGAAATCAAAAAAGAAAGAAAAAATGTGTACGAAGGAAAATGTAAGGTATACCTAAGGTAAACCTAAGGTAACCACAATGGGTTCAAAGTTCCCGGGTATATTCGACTATGAAAGTACAATACATCTAAACGTGGAAGGTACCAAAGATTAAGGTAGCTAGCGCGGTTTGCCCGAGTTTACGAGGGATATTGTCTTGGGGACCTTTTCACCAAAATCTCATCCAAAAGAGGAAAGTGGCCCGTGCAAGATTTAGGAGTTTTTATTGGGTGCATCATCATATTTAGTGGGTTTTAGAAAGTCTCCACTTCGTCCTTTTTCTCGAAATACGTATCTTTATCTTTTAAGACATCCATTCTCTTTTATGAGCTTATGCTTCCGCTGTGATCGCGTGCGCATGGCTGCGAAGCGCGCTGGCCAGCGCGTTGAGCAGCCTTGCGCGCGCGATCCAGCGGCGGTCTTTGGGGAGGAAGGTGAGGTTTAAAAGGCCAGTGGCTATAAGTAAACCGTATGTAAACTCGGGCTATTGTGGTGCCCCGGCAGGGGTGCCCTCCTGTTCAAGGAAACTTTAATACATCGGACTCCCTTTCCTATTCCGTACGGGAAACAACGTGCCGTGTACATAAGGAGATCGATATATTGTCCCTTAGTGATCTTGGTTTAGTGCACCACATAACTTGGCTTTTTTCAGTGGCCTCTCACTCCACCACATAAAAACTATGATGCATTGTATGTATGTAGTAAGAATACCTAATGTATGCGCATGGGTCATTGATTCTTTATTATCAGGTACCTAAACGCTTCCAGATCGTATTAGACTTTGTTAATACTACCTTAGGTACTCAATGTTGCTACGGCCTTTAACTTTCAAATACATGTACCTAGGTATGTCAGGTAAGGTAGCTGAGTACATGTCAGGTATGTATTGTACTTGGCAAGCAATATACTGAACCCGGCTTCCCTGTGAGTAACCGCAAATGCCTCTACATAATTAAGAGTTACCAAGCGTTCCTGCTTTTCGTTTCCTGTAATGCCAGTTAGTTATGCATTAGCAGGCGCCTAAAGACGCTTGACCCGCTTCTAGGGAATAAATGCCGGATCGCCGCCAACCTGCATCAACTACGAACTGGTATGAAGCTTCTTATCCAACATAACATTTTAAACTTTATTTCTTTGTGGCTACCTACCTAAAGTTTCATAGGTTTGGTAGGTTAGGTGCCTAACGTTAATAAAACAAAGGGATGGCAACTACACGATGTTATATCGTGCTATATCGTGCTGACCATGCCGATTGTGTTGTATAAGAGCACCGGAGGTGACTCTTTAATGGAAAGTTCCGAGCAAATAGCATTGACCGTCACGCCGGCACGCCAGCACGCCAGCATGCCAGCACGCATGGAGCATTTGCCACAATCAATACATATACTGGTATTCAAATAATCAGAACAAAGAGAACGAGAATGAGGACAAGAAAAAAAAAAGAAAAAAAAAAAAAGGTCCAACATGCTCAACTCCACTTCGTCTGGAACGCTAGAAGAATATATCGTCCGGCTGTATTGCTAATACCTTAGTCTGCACCCAACCGAGATCCTATCTGCACGCCCCCTCGCGTTTTTTTTATTGTTCTGTCTACGGCCTCGTGCCGTGCGTCGCCCCGGGAATATTCTCGCAACACAAAATAGGCTTAACTGGCTGTAGCGAATATGTGGTCTCCGGGACATATTACCGTCGATACAGGCCACTTTTTAATTACTTATACATGAAATTCTTCTGATGCCATCTGACAGCGGCATGGTGAATTCCGATGGACGAGAGATCTAAATCCGAGCGATGCAGAAAACCTCTTGGGAACTCTCTCTGACCTGTCAAAAATGAGGGTCTATGGTCTATGATCCATGGTTCAAGGCTTATGGCTCGTAGCTCGTGGCAGCGGCCCTCACCTCTGGACTCTGGAGGATGACACCGACGGGGCTATTGTTAAAGACACGGCTCTCGAGTTGTTAAACTCTTACCGCGTTCCTTTGTTCTCCTGCCTTCGCACATTTAACAATAACCTAAAGTGCCATCGCCAAGAGATCGAATGGCGCACCGATGAGGATGAGGAGGGAAGAGCACATGGGGCGAGACCAACCGATCGACCCGGTTACTAACCCAATCCTGTTCGGTGCCTCTCAGTAAATTTTGATGTCCTAAAACTCTACGTATAAAGGGAGACTAATTATGTAGTTGGTATGGTCGGTATGGGTATGGGTACCTAAGCGTGCCGGCCACGCGAAAACGAGAACCTGTTGCGGTTGTGGGTTGATGTTGTGGTATGTGAATACTAGTAAGAATAGTATCGAAACAACCCCATCTCGTTCTATCGGTTCGTTCTATCGGTTCGTTCTATCGGTCAATCTGGTGCTACTTGG
Source organism: Daldinia bambusicola (assembly GCA_022478815.1). Taxonomy (NCBI): domain Eukaryota; kingdom Fungi; phylum Ascomycota; class Sordariomycetes; order Xylariales; family Hypoxylaceae; genus Daldinia; species Daldinia bambusicola. The sequence goes on along the minus strand of MU284092.1, from coordinate 8,484 downwards.
TGCTACTACTATCTTATCCAGATCACTCTCTCCCCAGGTTAGGTAGTTACCAGTTATGTAAAAGTATACCTTACCTATACTACGCTAGAAACTGGGAAGCGTAAACTCGTACATGGATAGAAATGGCAATACGATGCCATACCACTTGTTGTATGTTCGTATGTACGGCATGGTACAACACGGACATGTATATAAATACAGGTAGGTACATACCGCACGTATTGTACTATGTATTCCGTATGTGTGTACCTAATAGGCCAATGGGCCAATGGGATTTAGGTTGGCGATGACTCCCTGGAAGGTACGGCACTAGATAGTCTTTTGCTCAGGCTTTGCCCACCCCTCCCAGAAGTCCGAAACCCGCTAGTCCCATTTTCTGGCTTCTGATTGGTGGTGGCACTGCTTGGGCCTACCTAGTGCTGGGGTTCGTTGTGCCGAACCTGTAAAATACCACTAGCGACTCCCACTAAGGAATCCACTAGGAAATCCACTAGGAACTGTACTGGGAACGGCTGTTTTCTTACTCTTACTCGCCTGGTTTTGGGGGGTTTTATTCACTTGTCTTACAACGGACAACTTGCAATTGGGATTTGGGTTTTTTGATCGACCGGACTCGATAGAACCTCACACGAACGAAGAAACATCACGAAACAGACCGGCAACCTTTTTTCGGCAGCTTACCCGCAGCCTACCCGATGATCTTCTGGGCACAGGATCGTCGTTAGCCGTGCTTCTGATGCTGCACTGGCATCTCTGTCCATTCTTTTCGCGTAAAACACCAATTCCCTCGCATCACCACCGGCAATGGGGGCTTTCGACGACAGTAAATCGTCCGACTTGACCCGTGGCTCCTCTCTGAGAGCATCTGTGAGGCTTTCTACCTCACAAAGGGACGATGACGACTATGATTTGCAGGCCATGGCAGTAGCCGATGGATTCCGCCCAGGAGTAGATGCGACAAACACGCAAATCCCAAGATCCGCAACGACGCCGCAGGATGTACCTATGGCTCAAATACCACCACCGCGTCCATCAAGTATCACAAAACCTCATCGACGGAGCGGATCTCTGGCTTTGCAAAATGACGGGTCGCCTTTCGAGTCGGATAGTGATAGGTCGTTAAGTAGAGTCTCGAGCGGTTCCACCGCGTCGCCGTTTGTTGATTCTGAAGACCCGTACGACGGTCCATCCGGTCCTTCTCATCCATATCAGATGTATCCCCAGGATGTTCGAGTGGCACGTACCGCGAGCTTAGCGACAACGTCGACTGCACCTGTTTCTGAGCGGTCGTACAATGGTCCTCGCGGGCCGGCGCATCCGTACGGCATGTACCCGCAGAACACCGTTCCTGAGGCGGGTGGGATATCTAGCGGGCCGGTACAGGCGGATATTAACGTCGGTTTCCCTGGAGCGACGGACAATTACCAGAGAAGAATTGGACCAGATGGAGAGGACGTGGCTGATTTGATTGGTCCTGATGGCCATACGGAACAGTTACCCCCTTATACAAGATACCCGGAAGAAGCGTATACTAGAAAGGCATTAGGCGTGGAACTACAACCGACGCCTGTGCAGCCAATGCTGGACATTCCAGGTGCTGGTGGAATCGGAATGGCTACTCGGAATCCCGAATTCGCGTCTACTGAGGATCTGGGTAGAGTATCCTCACCTCAATCTAGACAGTCTATTAGGAGTTTTGCATCTGAGACCAGCCGGAATGAATTAAACACCACCACTACATACGATAAGGAACTCGTAGACGAAAAAGGGTCACCAAAGGATTGGCAAGTGACTGCGAAAAGGAGAGTATGGGGCATTGTTCCATGCTGGGCTATTGTCTTAGCTGCCATTGTTCTCGTCTTGATGGGAGTTATTCTCGGCGCTGTCATTGGGACCCTACTTCGCCCCGATTCGAAGAACAAATCACACGACGATGGGTAAGGAACTCCTACTGGTTTGTGTTCTTTGAACTTCAAATGCTAATTTTATGATTAGGCCGCATTTGCCAATAATAAATCCGGGCAACTGGGACACAGAACCCCTTACCACTCTACCCTCTGACTTACCCCCCTTACAAGAAGGGGATTTTTCCCTTCCTCTTCGGAATAATCGAATGTCTAATACCTGCTTTAGTGACTCAACCTTAGCTCAAGCGTGGAACTGCGACCTCTTCTTCTTCCAGCTTGGCATGAGAATCAGGAGAATACCTGGTGAACCGGAAACGTCCGACTATTCCCTCGGGTTTTTCTATAATGAGAGCGCCACCTTGAATCACAATGTGTACCTTTGGGGAATGCAACCACCTGAATTAACTGATGTGAGACTGAAGCTTGTCAGTGATCTACACGAAAGCCCTCGAGGCCCGGCGTGGAATTTCGAAGTTGCCTATAACAAAACCGTCATCGTGCCTGATCAGGCTCTATCAGCTAACCCATCCTCTCCCCCATCTATTGTAAACCGCCGGAGGACGTTGTATGGTGGGGGCTTCAAGCGCAAAGGTGCCCAGGTTGGAGATCGTATATGGATCTGCCACTGGAACAATACCATTTTAGAGGCTTTTATCTACGCAAACCAGAATAACAGTATCAGACCGATGACAAGTCCCCCGCCGCCCTCAACGACTGTGGATATCCCCAGTGGACTAACTTCAATACCTGGCGCCGTCGTCACTGGACCTCCAGGGGAAATTATTGAAAGCGGCGGCGAGCTAAGACCCTCGGACGCTTTCTATAGCGGACTCCAAGATCATCATACAGCTACGACGGGTTCAGACGGCCCCCCGAACCCCACCACTACTTCTTCAATTCCTACACCCAGTGGTATATCTGACCAAGATTTCCCCATGCCTAAGAATTATCCGCCTGTATACCCCCGGGTCATCAAGGTCGAGGAGCGCCGTAATACCGACTCGTCGACTCCCAAACCTCGGTGCCGCCAGTTTCAGATCAATGGCGACAATATAGCAGAAGCGGTGATAGAAAATGGAAAAGAGGTTGATATTATCATCGATGAAGATGAAGGAGAGTTTGGGCCAGAACCCCCGAAAGACATTATTATTGACCGCCACCTGCAAGGTCGTAGTAGCATCAAAATGGGAAGCGATATGAGTGATTGCGGCTGCATGTGGTGGCTCACGTAAAGCGTGTAATGATGGATTGTATACGGTGTCAAAAAAGGGCTTTTTTTTCATTTCTCAACTCTTCGAATGAAGGATTTTTGAGCGAGGAGAATACGAATTTTTCTCTTGTAAATAGCATGATTATCTGGGAAAGAGGGGCGCATATACGTTCTGGCGTTAACGGGAACTTGTTTGGTTTGAACGGCAAACGGTATTTATATTTGCCTATCTATCTATCATTGGCTTCCGAGGAGGAAGGAGAGGGAGAGGGAGAGGGAGATGGGGAAGAAAATAAGCGGGTAAACTTCGATTTCCGCTTCTCCGTCAACCCCTTTTTCACACTTATTACTCACGGGTGCGTTTTTGGGCTACGGCGTTGGGGTGGGTACACGACTTGGAGGGGGTTGAGGGCGAGAGTGGAAGTGAGTGAGAGAGAGAGAGAGATGCGTTTTCCTTGGTGCGACTGTTGATAGGATTTAAGGGTCTGGAGAGCGGCATTTCCTCACACACACATATATAAACATCTAACATCTACCATTTACCATATATCTACTATATATATATTATGCTATATAGTTAGGGTTATATAGGCCATCTATTGAGATACTTGGTACGAACACAATGCTGGCGACCATTTTGCTTGAAGATTATATTTTGTTCGTGTGACTAACTCAGGGGCTAACGGTATAGAGTGCTAGTAACTCGTGATTATGGCTGGATCCGTATGCTTGTATATATAGTTGGGTGTACTGGGAATGGATGATGTTTAGCTTAATGTCTTGTCTTACACGAGAGAGAAATGGCATATATGTAATGACAACATGAGAAGATACTGCAATTTAATTAGCATGTAACTCTTCTCCTTGCTCGATGAGACTACGATATTATTGTCAAATGTGTTAGTAGCTAAATTATTTAGCTATCGTTGTTATACTAGTTAATAGTGTTTCGTATAGTATTGAAGCAGAAATGTCTATAGTCGCTTATACTCTTTCTAGTGAAAGGGGTATAGTTTAGGTTAGGTGGTCTTTACCTAGTTATAGTCTTTATAACTAGTCTTATACTTTCCACTAATAGTAACAGTAGTGTTTGAATAAGGTAAGAAAAAAGGGGTATCTTGTATCTATTTAGCTTCGTAGTCCTAATTAACCAAGTTTCATAGTTCTATGCTCTGTTTCGACCTAAACTCGTCTGTTCTCTCTGAGTTTTGAAAGGCCCTTCTGTAGCAATAGTCTTCTCCTCGGCTAATAGACGCCTAACAACGTTTTTCTTGTTCGATTAAGGTTTAACATAGATCCCCAATAGAAAGACGTAACCGACCGTGTCGGCATTACTGTCGACCAAGTGCTCTGCTGGGACTTCTCTAGCCCCGTAGCTTTGCTCGGACACTGGGTATGCTGGTGCTTAATGGCGAGAGGGGGATGTTGCGGTCATCGAATATGGGACCATTGTAATAGTAGTAGAGCAGCATTAAGAAGTAGTATCACCCTGCCCCTTTCCCTCACTCTCTTTCCCTTCCCCCTTCCCCTTTCCCCTTTCCCTTCCCATCCCTCTCCTCCGCCCCCTCAACACCCGTACTCGAAGTCCTCATCTCCCCTGCCAACCCATCCAAAAAGCTCTCCGCCAACTTCTCCGCGCGCCTCTCCCCAATTTTCTTCCTCCGCTCCTCAATCTCCCTCCTCCTCTTCTCCTTCTGCTCCTCCCTCTCCCTCCTCGCCTTCTCCGTCCTCTCCCTCTCCCTCTCCAACTCCTCCATCTGCCCCCGCCGCACCTCCTTATCCTGGCTGAACTGGTAGAACCCGACCCCCTTCGTCCGTATCTCCGCCTTCCCGTCGAAATGCGTGTCCGGCGGCGGCGTCGGGGACTTGTCCCGCTTCGCGGCTAGGTCTTCCATCTTGCTCAGGGTGTCGTCTTCCGGGTTGAACGCACCGGACTGGATCACGTCCCCGAAGATCAAGCGCTCAGGCGCCTTGATGGGCTTCGCCGCCATGCTCTCCAGCTCCGCGGCCCCGAGCGCCATGCGCTGGCGCCGGCGCTCGAGACGCTCGACTTCGGCGCGCGTGGCCTGGCGCGTGCGTCCGAATTCGTCCTTGTACTCGACCATCTCCCGACCCGCGCCATCGACTCCATCCGAGTCGTCATCGTCATCGTTATCCGAACCGGAACTCGAGTACGCATTCGTTTTGCTGGTTTCGTCCTCGGGATGCCGCTCCGCCCACTTGCGGTCGAAGTCCACGAGCGGCGCCGCCTCGCCCTCCCTCGCGACGTAGTCCCCGCGCTTCATGGCCGTGTACAGCCGCGCCTTCTCCTCCATCTTGCGCCGCGCGCGCGCGAGGTCGTGTTTCTCGTCCTCGGTGCCGCGGGGGTCTTTGAGCTGGAGCTTTGCTCCTGCTCCTCCTCCTGCCGCCGCACCACTACCACCACCGCCGCCGCCACCATTGCCGTCTTTATCCGTGGAAGACGCCGCCTTCCGCTTCGCTTTCACGGAGAATATGTCGTCTTTGTTTTTGTTAGGGCGGGGACGACCGAACGCCGGCCTGGAAGAAGAAGAAGAGGAGGAGGAGCGCGGTGCCGATAATGCTGCTGGGGGTGATGCCGACGGGTTGGAGGTCGAGAGGAGGGAGGTCAGTTGGGAGGCGAAGTCGAGGGAGCTGGAGAGCGGGATCTCCTTCTTTTGCCGTTTGGCGGGACGTTGCCCGTATAGATTCGGATCCTGCGGCATTCTAACTAACAGGTAGGTAACTAAAACCGGGATTGTATGCGAAAATAGACTAAAAAAAAGGAAAAGAAGGTCTACGAGGCTCGGGTTGTGATTGTTCGGGATATGAAAAAGGAATGTTGTAATAGCTAATGCCGTTTGATGAAGAGCGGGATGGCGCTAGCTTATAGGGAATACGTAAGGTACAAACACCTAATAAACCTAAAGCTGAAAGTGATACTAGGTACCTAACATACCTGTTCCAGATGCTCCACTTAAGTCCACTATATTTTTTACTACATAGGCCTTGTAAATGCCCCGCGACAAGCCGCAATCGGCCTTGCGTCTTCATAAAAATTACCCCACGTCCCTATTGAAAGCTTGTATGTAAAATAAATACACCATCACCTACAAGTTAAAGCACAAGTTCCTTCAAAATATAACGATTGTCTAAGCTAGCAGTATGGCAGCAACTAACAAGGTCTTCGTTGCCATCATCGGTGAGTTATGAATTGAAAAAGGAAGAAGAAAAGGTTGAACAAACAGTTCAATTGGCTAATCTATTTACTGTTTAAAAGGCGCTGGAGGGGTTGGAAAGTGCTTCCTTTCCCAATTCGAAGCTCTCTCGAAGAGACGACCGACCCCCAAGTTGAACCTCTGCTATATTTCGACTAGCAAGAAGGCACTATTCAATGGCGACTACTCCGTAGCTACCGAGAACGTCCTTCAGGAACTCGCCGCGTCGACTAAGTCGCCCTTGGACTTACCCCAAGTGGCCGATTACCTAGCTGCGGCACCGTCGAAGGCTATTCTTGTGGACAACACTAGTTCTCAAGATGTAGCTGATAGCTACCCTCTCTTCTTAAGCCGTGGCATCAGTATCGTTACACCAAACAAGAAGGCCTTCTCGGGTTCTTATAAGCTATGGCAAGACATCTTCACAGCAGCTGCTACGTCTGGAGCTAAGGTGTACCACGAATCCTCTGTCGGAGCTGGTCTCCCTGTTATATCGACGCTTAAGGACCTTGTTGAGACTGGCGACGAGGTGACTAAGATTGAAGGTGTATTCAGCGGCACAATGTCCTTCCTCTTCAACTCTTTTGCTCCGGTCGAGGGTTCTGGCGGCCAATGGTCTGCCGAAGTCAAGAAGGCCAAGGAATTGGGTTACACAGAGCCAGACCCTCGGGATGACCTAAACGGACTTGACGTGGCTAGGAAGCTGACAATTCTTGCGCGATTGGCCGGCCTCCCTGTCGAATCACCCACCTCATTCCCCGTGCAGAGCTTGATCCCGAAGGAGCTAGAAACTGTCGCTAGCGGCGACGAGTTCTTGCAGAGATTGCCGGAATTCGACTCTCAGATGGAGGAGACCAAATCCGCTGCGGAAAGACAAGGCAAAGTGGTTAGGTTCGTGGGAAGTATCGACGTAGGTACTAAGGCCGTCAAGGTCGGACTTGAGACCTTCGACAAATCGCACCCAATTGCGGCTCTCAAAGGAAGCGATAACATTATTAGCTTCTACACCAAGAGGTACGGCGCGAACCCTCTCATCATACAAGGCGCTGGCGCCGGAGGAGAGGTAACGGCAATGGGGGTCACTAGTGATCTGATCAAAGTACTGTCCCAAATATCGTAGTCAAGGAAGAGATGATACGAGAATTTATCCATGTTCTATTGTACTGTATACTGTCGTCGTGGTTATTATTTGTTGTAGCGAACTATGTATTTTTGGCCTAGCCGCTGGTCTGACCCGAGTAAACGGTACGCCTCTGACTCGTAGCAGAGTTGGAAGCCAACGCTGTCGCGGACCCCATGTCATTTGTGGGCGACGCTGGATTGGCGCTACGACCGGTAGCCTTGCGCGAGATGCGATTTGTTCGCGAGGCTGTCTGGGGCTGAGGTTGGTTCAATCGATAGACCCAAAGGCAGAAGTCGAAAATGACCAGCCCTATAATAGGGCCGACGAAAGCTAAGCTGACTAGTTTCTAAACGTAGGTGTTAGCAAAGTTAGTAAAACGTGGAGGAGCGGGAGCCTATAGAGATGGGACACACGAAAAAGAAGGCTATCCAGCTAATGACCATCCAGACCTGGTCGGGTAGCAAACCAGTCTGGAGATTATGTGCGAACCGAGTCATGGCCAGGTCTATTGGTAATTTGCTCATCTTGTATACTTGTAAATCTGGAAATAGTGGAGTGCAGTCGAGGATTGGAACGAAGGTATAGCGACAGTTATGGAATGTCGGATGTGGCCGCGTTCGCGTTTAATTAAGTCGAGTAGAATTATTATTACCTCGGACGAAGGATCGTTCGACTATGATGTTATGGAATTCGATGTGTGACTGAACAAGTAACGGCGACTTTATTATAGGCAGATTGGAATAACGATAAAGATGCAAGCGAATTTGAACGGTCAATGGTGCGGCGTGTATGAATGTAGATTATAAGGTCGTGACAATCTCAGAGAGAGAGAGGTTGAGAGGGATAAATGGAATAAAAAGTAGCAAAAAGTACCTGATGTAAGCCGAAGGAAGCGAAATGAAGATGACGTTCCACCTAGGTTATAATAGCAGAATACCTATGCGGGTGGGGGGGGTTCTAGGACAGCCTAGTATCAGACTGTCAACACTCTTGAATCCATTTAACATGATTATTTTAAAACATTGAGAC
>MU284091.1:244619-330494 GCA_022478815.1 Daldinia bambusicola | reverse complement strand
TTTTTTTTTTTTTTTTTTTTTTTTTTTTTTTTTTTTTTTTTTTTTTTTTTTTTTTTTTTTTTTTTTTTTTTTTTTTTTTTTTTTTTTTTTTTTTTGCCGGTAGATCAATGGGCGAGATGTATTTGTCCAACAGAGAATCCCTGGTGTCGGTCTAAACATAGCCTGGCAGTACATTTCACAACCTCAAAAAGTCACCTTCAAGGAGCAAGCACGGCAAATGCTGAAGAAGCTGGGCACAGTAACGCCCCCAAGTGAGATCAGCCGCCGGACCTATATCATCCCAGATCCAGATCCCGTACACCATCGCGGGATACAAGAATTCGAAAAAGAAATCATTCTTGCGGATAATAGGAAAGATACCGATCTCTGTTTTATGCATAATGATGTTTCGCTATCCAATTGTCTTGTCGATAATGACAAGATTGTTGGACTTGTCGACTGGGAAATGGCTGGGTATTTTGGCTGGAAAACTGCAGCAGATATTCACGTTTCAATTCGAACTCCGAAGCGTGAAAACTTTGCTTCGTTGAATCTGCCCGAGGATATGCTGCAGGACATTCTTTTCTGGAATGATTTATATGATATGAAATGATTGTGTTTGAGATATCGAATTCGGTCTACCTTAGCTTATCCCCAGGAAAGCTGACTCGAGCCGGATTTCCCAGTTCATGATGGTGTCCGTAACAAAATAGACTTAGTAGCGAACATCTACCTAAGGTACCTGACACCTAATGTAATAGAAGATCTCGGGATTTAAATTTTATATACATGCCTACCTGGGTCGGATTAGCAAAGAAGACTATATTGATAAGTAAGTCGTCTAGTAAATGAAATCTCTCCTTAATACAACATCAAATTACCCCCTCAGCAAGCGAATACCCGGATAGACTCCTAAGCAAGCCTAGGTAGGTACGCATCAATGTTGTTCAGATAAATGATTTCTCATCCCAACAATCCTTTAACCCCAAGGCTATGCCGCGTTGATCGGTCTGGATAACCTTCATCCTTCCCGCTGAGCAATATGCCACCAACGAATAACGCCACATCCGTGCATCCCGTACTGCATACAAATTTAAGGAATTCAGAAATTCGCATCTGGTCGTAATCCTTATCATCTCGGATCGACATCATTCCTACCAACCAAACGCAGTCTCAAGAAGCTTAGCCTCAAGACCACCTACTTACTTAAATCTGCTTGGGTGCATGGAATCTACCCCGCGATCTACCAGGACGTGATAGGATTCCGGATGTCCTTCTATCCTCCTGGTATCCATGCAGGTACAAGCATGAAGCCGGGAGACGTGCCAGCAGACCATGCTTTGGTAGTTTTTATGCCATACACCTACGTAAGCTTTAGACATAATACTACCTGTCACATCAAAAGCGAATCTTCTCGAACCGTCTTTGGTATCTGCTATACCAATATAGTATGATAAACTAATGAATTAGTAAAAATAACCCCATGTTTCATGATTAGCCGCATAGTTGATAGATATTGGATTCTATGGAGTCGACCATAATATTCTAGCAATGGGCGACACGCCGACTAATCAACTTCGCGAACTTGTGTCGAAGCTTGGCCTCTGATCTTAATATAGGTATAAAAGTTTCCTCGTCGAATTTTCAACTCATGTTTTGTTCGTCCGAACGATGGTCGGTGGAACCCCACGCGTCGGCCGTTTCTTGTATCACACTCGCAGCGATTCGCACAAGGGGTTTCCATCGGCCCCCGTATTATGGTAGGCCAGACTGACTATTTCTTACGAGCAGCGCTTCAGACTCCAGCCAACATCCGGGGAAAGGGGGTGCCTATAAGGATAGAGTATCCTTCAAGTTGGATCCTCGTGCTACCGATATGATCGACTATTAAGCCGGACCCGATCATGGCAGCTCTATTTCCGTTGGGGTATGGATGGGTGTAGACGTACAAATCACCAAAAGAAACTGCCTAGCACTGGTTTACTACATCATGAAATTAGCCAAGAAGTTGCAAAAGCGAGATAGGTACTATTTCTCTCTCAGGCAACTCATCCGGCTTAGATTTCTGTATCGGCCAAGGGGTCTACTTTGTTGAATTGTAACACAATCTTTCGATCTTACCCTCACCAGTAGATGTTATTCAGGAACCTGTAGACCCGCTATGGGGGCTTGCCACGTACAGAAACGGCGCAGAAACATCTAGCCGCGTGTACTGAGGTACCTAGGTAAGTAAAGAAGTCCTTTAGATATGTGAGGGCTCAGGGTAGGATCGGTGAGAAAGACAAGCAGCGGCTTAGAACCTAAAGCCATCCACGTAGTATAAAATCCTCCGATAGTGCACTGATAAGGTCCAAAGGTTGAGGTTGAAGTCAGAAAACATGTTACAAGGGTGCGTCTGGCTTGTGTCCGGAAGGGCTGACCCCTGGCGGCGGTAACCAATGGGCTAATCTTGATTGGGCTTCAGTTTCCTTAACGAGGCTTAAGTGGTCCTTGGGTGGCTCTTGGGTGGCCCGAGCCCCAACCTCATTGCGATAATTTAGCGAGTCGACAAGGGACGCCGAAACCACTACGCGTTCCATCTTTGCCTCATCTACTCTTGCAGCTCAATGCTTTAGCGGGTCCCCCTTCTTTGCGTTGCCTAGGTGCCAGTATATTGTATTCACCATTATCACAGGTCTCTTATTATTATAGTTGCAGATTCTTCATGAATCTAGCTCGAATTGGTACCTACCGTGTACTCGGGCCCTGCAACTTCATAGGATCTCGTCTTAAAGGTACTTAGGTCGTTCATTTAGATGGATCGATATGGCTAGTACGTAGCCTCACCAGTGTGGGCTCTCGTCGCCATGGCCTAGTTGTAACCAATCGCGAGACTCTCTACCTCCCAGCTTAGACTGTGCAAGCACTATCATGTAGTACGATGAAGGTACCCTTGAACGATCTTACAGAATGGGCCGTTAGTCCAACCCGGACTTGGCTGGCCCGCGCGGAACTGCTACCCTCGGACTAGTCCTCGAGGTGGCTGTCTCTTATTACCGATTCCTTCTATGCATTCTTCTCATTCTGTCATCTCCTCTGGAGGAGACTTGCGGCCTGGTGCACATTCTTTCACTTCACCGGCCTACGCTCGTCTGTGGCCGCCACCGTCTTTTCGTTTCTTTTCGTTCAGGCTTGACCTGATAACTGCTGGTTCAGGAATTATTTTTCCTATTTTCATGAGCTGGCTCTTTGTATGGCATATTTCATATTTGCTTTGCATCCTGTTGTCTTTTCATCCTCCGGTTCGTGAACGAACGTCGTACTGTAATATCGAGCGCGATCCCGGCACACTCATTAGTTAGATGACTTGGCTACGACAACAGGCGACTGTTTGGCCCGAAGCCCTCGCCTGATATTGACTACATCTGGGTAGCAACTACGTTAGACAAGATGGATAACTTTCACGGTTTCAGTAATATGAGCGATGGCTGGCAGGGTAATATGAGTTCGTTAGGTTACCCAAATGGATTTTCACAGGCATCGTTCAGCACCAACGCGACACTTGGGGTCATCAATCAATTCAAGGTCATGGCTGCAAGTTCGGTACGGCAATCAACGATTATCCTCTCAGCTTTCAATACCGTATCGGCTTTCGCGACGGCAGCTGGTATTTACTATGATAGCTACACAAGAGCAAAACGGTCAAATCCAGACGGCAAGCAGAAGTAAGTTGCTATACACTTACGGACGTATTATGAATGTAATGCTTACCACTATCCTAAGAGTCAATGCTTTCCGCTGTGTTCAGGGGCCTGCAACATATCCCTTCATGTTATCTTTAGGAATCATGATCCAAGGCATCATATTTGCCGTCGTTCAATCATACGGCTTAAACAGTATATTTCTACGGGGATGCTCTTTAATATCACAGTTGATGTGGCCCAGTACGTAGCATTCAACATAACAAAGTCGATAACATACCATACTAACCTACTCTCTAGCGATCTTCATTGTACCGTACATACAGCTAGTCTTCGGATTAGAAGTTGCCATTCGAGCTCTACGAAGCAGACCGTTCCTTCAAAGAAGCAAGTGGAATGTTCCGATCTGTCTCATCGTGATCATGATCCTCTTATTAGCAACCGGCTTAGTGGGCTACTTTGTTCGGCCTCCCACTTTCTGCTTTGCTTCACTCTTCTGGTTCGTAGCCAAATGGGCTGAAGGCGGCTTTGTGATACTACTCCTTATCGCAGTCACTTTAGCGATCTGCACCGTCATTATCTTTTTAAAGTTAACAAGGCACTCGACGATCGATGATTCGGAGCGGATTAGCGCTTCTAGAATGGTATACTTCCTTACTTTAGCAGTTGTAAGCGACGTAAGTATTTAACACCTTATCATCAAGGTATACACATACTGACCATGCCCAGGCCTTGATCGTCCCATTCTTTATATCACTTACTTTCTCGAATCCTATGGAAGATAGTGGTGGTTCCGGGTTGACACTATCCATGATTTCGACAGTCGTGGCAAATGTCTCGGGGCTTACAACCGGATGTCTTCATCTGTTTCTTCGATCCAACAGAATTGCTACCATCGGCTCCAGTAGCAAATTGGCCGAGAATGAGCGGCAAAAGCTAAAACTTCAGTATGAAGCTGAAGCAGCAAACAGCATGGACTTTAACGGTCACATACTTAAACCAGTATCTGGCCCTGTGTCTTTTTCGAGGACGGGAAGTGAGGAAAGCCTTATAGATGAGAAGAGCGACGCCATGGAACGTGGCATGGGTTCGTATTCTATGGATTCTCCAATGTACAGCCCAATGAAACCGAACCCATTGAGGTCCAACGCAGTATTCGAGACTCCGAACTTCTCTTTTCCAAGAGCTCCAGAACCCGCTCAAGTATCCGCCGTCCCTTCAGCAAGTTCGCACAGCCGGAAACCTTCGGCTTCTTACAAACTCTTTCCTAACAAAAACCAAAACGATACTACCTCAGTTGCATTATTACCATCAACTGCCTACAACCCTAACCCTCAGCCAACTTTTACCGTGAACGGGCTTCCACCCGACGATCTGGACGACCTTCTCCGACCACCTCCATCAATACGATCCTCCTGGGGTGGTGGTAATCGAGACTCCTCCATGAGCTCATCCACAACAGTTCAAATAGGCATACGTATCTCAAATATCGCAGATATCGGCGCGATGAAGAGCGAGGCTTCCACAGGCCCTGAAAGAGTCTATTCTATAGGCTGTCCCCAGGACAACCAGTTGACGACGAATGTTTATCGGCCTAGTCCTCTTGCAGCCTCCAACGCATCAAACGTCACACCGCCGCAGAGCTCTTACTCAAGAGATTCGAACATAAAAGGCCTCCCGCCGACGCCCGCCAATTCCGCCAAGTCTGACGACGAGGGAAGCGAATGTACCTTAAACCCGACTGTCTACGATCCAAACAGTCCGACGAAATCGAAAACACCTAGTCCTAAAGGAGTCGGGTTCAACGTTCCCCGCAGAACAAACACCTCGCCCGTGCAGGGCACGTCAACGCGATCACCCCCTCGAAGTCGTGGTAATTCGAGCGCTGCTTCAAACAACAGGCCTAATTGGATCTGAAGTCTATCAGACTAACGGACGCCACGTCGTCTACTTCTGAGGTTATAGACAAAAAGGATGAAGTGATATGTACTATTAGAACTCGGGTTTTCTTTAAGAACCCATCCCTCCCTCGTCAACTTTTCCTTCCACAGTATCCTTTCTATATTACAGAAGCACGATGGTCTCTAGCGTTCTCTTGTAACTTTTTTTTTGTTTTATTCTCTCTTCGATTCAATTCTTCTCCTGAAAGGCGTTGTGTGGCTAGTATGATACCAAAACAGACACTGGGGCCGAGATGCTAGTTCTATTTCTACATCAGGATAAGGATTGGTGGGTCAAGTATCAACATGCATATACAGGCGTCCATCAGAGAGACGGGAGTCACCTCCCGTCTCTTTTTATTTCGTTATTGGGTGGCTTTGCGATTGCGAGGCCAGTGCCTGTGGCCACTATCCTGTGTGAACTAGGAGGGGATTACTGTACGATGGCGGGAGGAGGTATCGCATTTCCCGATGACTGGATGACAAACCAAAACTATGAACGGTGGCGGACTAGATACTACGAGATAAGGGCCTTAGAAAGGTCCTGAGATATAGACGGTAATGGCTGCTGGAGATGATTTAGCTAGCAAAACGCGAATGTCCTAATTTTATTTTCGCATCTTCGTGACTCGGTTTGTTCCGATGTACTAATATGGTCCGCCCTGTGACGCTATTGAACAATCCTCTCATATTAGCCAGAAATACGGTAGAAACAGTGGACTTATCTCTCGAACCAAGGCGTAAGTACTATTTATATCAGGGGCAATTAAGAACTATTACCAAGAGGGTAAATTCTCCTATTACCCGGAAGATCCGCCAAAGGGGGCCTTTACAGGAAGCTGGTACTTCCACCTCCAAAGTCTTCTTCGCGACATATCTCCGTCTTACAATGGACAGGGAGCAACTAGGCGATCGTCAGATTATTATCTTGTCGTGTTTTATTATTATAATTCCACGTAAGAAGTCCACCTTTTTCTATTGAATTATATGATATCCTTGCCTTTAGCAAGTCGCAAATAACAGATATTTTATTGCGGCTTTTATTTCTGAAATAGATGTCATCTCTTGTCGTTTTTAAGAGCGCCTTCGATATGATAGGTAGAATGTTTCGAAACTCACTCATCTTCAACAAGATACTACTGGTTCTAAGAGCAAAGACATGAAAATACAACGCCTATGGGAATACTCGCTTTTGGGTCCATTTAGAACTAACTAAGTGTAAACGTTTACGCTATAACTGATATGTGCCGATCGTGGAGTATCAGCTTTCTGATACTCTCGTAGTCATACGAGGCCCACATCTCCTTAAACAAGGGGCAGATAGGTTCATAGCCACCGCCGCAACTTGCCTACACAGCACTCATGACTGTACATGCCCATAGATTCACTTAAGCCTCTAGCTTTTGGAATTTGTTTCAAACTCAGAAGTAGGTACCTGTTAGAGAGAACTTTCGGAGTTTAAGGCAACACCTTAGTAGTAGACATAACATGACCACTTCTCCCTAACTTGATGGAAACATGCAAACTGGACTGGCCCTTATTAGATCACCCGTGAAATTATTTATCAGGTAAGCAACATACTTTGATGCTAGAGGCAATGAAAATAGCTTATACAAAGAAACATTTCATAAAGGGGACATCTGTCTCCTGAATTATAGGCTGGCGACTTTTAAGACTCACTATGGGTTACCTAGGTAGGTACCTAGCAGATACGCGATGAACAACAATTTATACGTGACCTATTCATGATATTTATATCATTTGATCTGTAGATTTCTTCGAGCTTTATACTACTAATAATTTAATCCTGTCGGCGTTGGATTCGGACGGAAATCCGGAGGAGCTGAATTGGTGCATCGCACCGGAAGAATTGCACCAGCCACATTGTGGCAGGAGCTTACCCTGGGCCCTGGCAATTGAATCTCCCAAGTGGTCATGTAACCGGTATGTACCGAAGTACTAAGTATCATCTCAATTTTTGAACTCTTTGGAATCAGTGACGTCTCAACTTCAAGCTCACTTGTCGCCAACCGAAAATTTTAGACGTGGGGGTTAAAGGATAGGGCTAGAATGAGGGCGTGAGGTAAATATCTGCCTTGCAAAAAAGTCGCCCCTATGAGGTTCGCGGACATCGTTATCGACTTGGCCGCTGTCGTCCAAGCATCCCGGTCTGTTGCATCGAGACATGTAGAGCTCCGAGCTCGACAGATTGACCGCTATGGCCAGACCTCAAGCATTGTCCGGTCTTTAAGGCGGAAACAGCACGGTGTATATCCTTCTCATCCGGAAACCTCCAATGTTACTAATATTTCTACTAATGGCCAAGAGCAATCCCGTGATATAAGCGCTCAACCCGATTCAACTATAGTTCAAGCTGCGAACCTAGAACCTATTGTGAAGGATTCACCATCCAGTAACATACAAGGAAAGGCTGGAGATACCAGAGCCTCAGCCTTGGAACAAAAAGATGACTACAAAAATCTTTTTCGACGCAGTCCCCCAAGTGACGTGGCGCCCATACAGCACCCGGTAATCCAGTCGGATCAAAGTGCAATTCTCGCCCAACTCAGGAAAAATGCAGAAGAGGCTCCAAAATCCTCCAAGGTCGAATCATATCCGACTATTCAGCCTCACTTAGCAAAGCCCGATTCCAGCCCGAGTACCGTGGCTAAGGAGGATATTCCTTCAGATGTGAATATAAACGTATTTCACACAAGCCGAGGATCGCAGATAATAGAGGGGCAAAAAGATATGCTACGTGCAAATCGACCTCCTATTGCGGCTGCATCTCCTGGATGGTTCAAGGATTACGGCCACGGACGGGCGAAACCCCGCAAAGAGGAGACACAGGAATCGCGTCCTATTGCTGAGAATCCAGCTTCACAAGCGGACCCGGCGGCGAATGAGAAGACGACACATAGGGAAGCCACCAGCGGTACCCCATTTTCTGAAGAACCTATAACCCGGAAGGTCGAGAAGGAACACACTCAGATGGTCAATGAAATTCTATCCAGAGAAGAAACAGAGACATTACCGGAAGCAACCGCCGAAGCAGAAGCCATGATCAACGACGGGTCGGTAAGACCGGCCTACGTCCTCCGGGAATCTAAAGTGCCATCTACCCGCTTGGGCCGATTATGGAACTACGGGGGACTAGCGGCCGGGATGCTGGGTGGCGCCATCACCGAAGGGATTAGCAGAGGCTTAGGCGGCGGCGGCAAAGGCTCAGTCTTATTAAGTGCTGGGAACATGGAGCGACTCGTTGCTAAGCTTTCTCGCATGAGAGGTGCTGCACTGAAGATGGGCCAGATGATGAGTTTCCAGGACACCAAGATGCTTCCCGGTCCTATACAGGAGGTTCTCCAGAGAGTCCAAGATCGAGCTGATTACATGCCCGCGTGGCAACGTGACCGCGTACTCACGGCGAACCTCGGACCCGAATGGCGAGAGCTATTCGACGAATTCGAAGACAAACCCATAGCTGCGGCATCCATCGGCCAAGTACACCGCGCTACGCTCAAGTCTACGGGAGAAAGGGTGGCTGTTAAGATCCAATTCCCAGGCGTTGCCGATTCGATCAACTCCGATCTAGATAACATCTCCATGCTCCTAACCGCCTCTAAAATGCTACCGAAGGGATTATATCTCAATAAGACAATAGACAATGCCCGGACAGAACTAGGCTGGGAGTGCGACTACGAGCGAGAGGCCCAATGTGGGCAACGTTACCGGGAACTTCTAGCCGAAGAGTCAGACGTCTTCGTTGTGCCCAAGATCTTCACAGAAGCCTCGGGAAAGCACGTATTGACCATGGAGTTTATGGAGGGAGTAGGCGTGACGCGGAACAAGAATTTTACACAGGAACAGAGAGACTGGATAGGGACAAACATTCTACGGCTCTGTCTGCGAGAGATCACCGAGTTCCGCTTCATGCAAACGGATCCCAATTGGACCAACTTCCTATTCAATGCCAACACTCAGAAACTTGAGCTTCTCGACTTCGGTGCCTCACGCGAGTTCCCCGAGAAATTCGTCGCCCAGTACGTAGGCTTGCTCGCAGCCGCCGCACGTTCTGACCGCCGTACTGTCATCGAGCTGTCCCGCAGCCTCGGATATCTGACGGGCCACGAGAGCAAAACCATGCTCGACGCACACGTAACTTCTATTTTAACACTAGCCGAACCGTTCTTAGACTCCGCGCCTCAGGTCTACGACTTTAGCGACCAGACCATCACCGAGCGTGTCAAGGCGCTCATCCCCACCATGATTCGCGAGCGCCTAAGCCCCCCGCCGGAAGAAACATACAGTCTACACCGTAAACTCAGCGGCGCTTTCCTCCTCTGCGCCAAACTGGGTGCTCGCGTACGGTGTCGCGAGCTATTTGAACAGGCGTTGAAGAAGATGGACACGAATATTGTTGTATAATAGGAGAATCAAATGACCACTCACCTCTGTATATAAAATCTAGCAAGGTTAAATGCTATACGGAACGGGAGACAATGGAGTAATACGGGAGTGGGTAGAATTAGGGGGGAAATGGTATCATTTGGTTTGTAGTCATGTCACAACAGCTATCATAGACCACAGGGCGCACAGCTATCGATGTATACATATATGTATACTGTGCATACGTGCCAGACCCTACCCTCTTGCTCATAACAATAAAAAAAGCCCTCCACATCACCTTCATCGTAACCTGGTATCTTAAGAGGTATGTAAGGTAGGTAGCTATCATGTTCTCGGCTCCCGTTCCCGTCTCGCCAGCGGCATCTCCCTTCTCTCCTTAGAAGCTAACTTCTTCCTGCGCCTCTCGATGACGCGATCGACCTGCTTGCCCTTGAGCCCCGCAAATCGGTCGACGAGCAGCTGCTTCTTCTGCTCGCTGCGCTTGAGGTAGAAGGGCTTCTTGCCCTGCTTGACGAGCTCCTTCTCGCGCCGCCGGTGCTCCTCGAGCACCCGGCGCTCGGCCTCGCGCGCCTGCTGCGCCTTCTTCTTGCCCTCCATCGACGCCAGCGCCCGCTTGAGCTCCTCCTTCGCCGCCGCGTCCTTCGTCTTCTTCGCCGCCGCCCGCAGCTGCGCCATCTCGGAGTCCCGGTACTCGTCTAGGAACCCGTACGCCCGCCGCAGCCGCTCCTCGTCTATAGGCCGCCCTTGCACCGCCGCTGAGAACCGCGGGTCTCGCGCTACGGGCTTGTGCGACGATACGACTTCTCGCCGCCGCGTCACTTGGCGCTTGCTGGATTGCTCGGTGGGGGCGTGCTTGTTGGCGCGGTGCGGGGCGAGGGATTTGGCTTTGGATTCGGATCGGGAGTCTTTGTGTCTCTTGCTATTATCCTCTCCATCTTGTTCTTCCTCCTCGTCTCCTTGGCCTTTACGCCCTTTCTTCCGCCGTATATTGGGGAGTGATGCTTGTGCTTTAGCTAAGGCACCGAACGAGATTTGCGAAACGACTGCTGATGGGTCTTCTACTTCGTCTTCGTCTTCGCTTTCGTCCTCCTCGGATGATAACTGTGACTATATGATTTGTTAGTTAGCGTGGCTCCTCATTTTCGCTCTCCCTCCAATTACACATTGGGGATTTCATACTTCGGCACCGTTCACATCCTCATCGCTCGGTTCTTCGGAACCCTCATCTTCACTGCTTTCTTCTCCTTGGGATTGATCGCTGGGTTCGCTGGGAATATCTTCTGGTTCATCTCTCCTTGCTCTTACACGTCGTTGAAGACTTGAAAGTGGTGCTTTACGCTTCGCTGCTGCTGTGCGTTCCATCTCGGTAGGACACTTTAATTAATGGATCTGGTTTGTTGAGCTTCCAATACTGCGATACGATTATACCTATGCATGTACTTTCTGGGTGCATTTAACCAAGTAGGTACATTGTAACTCCATCTACAAAAAAAGGTAGTTGCGATAAGGCGATAAGGCGATAAGAAATAACTTTATCTATCGATAAACATTTTCGGCCCCACCAAAACTCCAAAAGGGTCTTTGTCGCATCTGCCTTAATCTGCCTTTTTTCTTAATTCACCAACCCTTCACTTTGTCGTGCTGTGAAGAAACCTTTCGCTGCGCCACTTTCCTTCATGTGGCACATATCTCGAGGTAATGTGCTGCGTGGTGTAGCAAAAGCGTCTACCGGGCTATTGAAGCCGTCTTTCAAAAGCCTGGTCGTCTCGGCGCGCATTTCAACCGCTGCGACAGAGAAGGCGTTCTCGCAACCCAGACACCATACACTACTCCGAAATTTAGAAACTCGCATCATGAGTTCGGGAGAATGGGGATATCAGTCGGGGTATTCACCCTTGATCTCTCAGAGGTCTTTAGCGCCACAAGCCTCTGGGCCTATCTCTGTACAAGATGATCAGCAAATACCGTCGGAAGCTCAGTCGCTATCGCAATCTCAATCTCAACCCCAGCCCCAACTTCAATCGCAGGCTCCTATAACCGCCGCTTACGTGCCCGGAAATATATCTACGCCGCCGCCTGAAGTAGACTCTCCTCCCTATTCACCTCCTTCCGTTATAGGATCTCCAGCCTCTCGCTCGCCAAGCCCAGCAATCATTAACGGCAAGCACGCAAAGCCGAACATCGTGCAGAAACCTCAGAAGTTGAAAAACGGCCGGGATAAGAAAGTCGAGCCGTCTGCTGCTTCAGGTGGTGTCCCAGATCCTTCCCCAGAGTACCTAGCGCTCGCTGCATATCCGCCATTCCAGCTACCATATGCGCGCAAAATCCTCGTAGTCATTGACCTCAACGGCACGCTATTATACCGACCTAGCCGGCACAACCCTACCTCATTCGTCGAGCGCCCTCACGCGCGCACCTTCTTGCGCTATTGCATTGACACGTTCAAGGTTGTTATCTGGTCTTCAGCGAAACCAAACAACGTGAAAAGAATGTGTGCGCAGCTTCTCAATCCCGAGCAACTATCCCGGGTTGTTGCTGTCTGGGGTCGCGACCACTTCGGCTTGTCACCCGATGACTACAACACGCGCGTTATATGTTACAAGCGTCTTAGTGCTCTATGGGCTGACCCTACTGTTGCGGCTAGCCATCCAGAGTTTGCAGAAGGAAAGCGCTGGAGTCAGGCTGATACGCTCCTAGTGGACGACTCGATCGAGAAAGCGCGCAGTGAACCGTACAATATCATCGAGATACCCGAATTTGAAGGAAATGCTACCGAACCAGGCTTCGTCCTTCCTCAGGTACACGACTATATTAATGAATGTGCTCGTCAGGCTGACATTAGCACCTATATCCGCAACCAGCCTTTTAAGGCGGTACCGGGCTGGCAGCTTCTCCCTCCTAACACTTTTTAGTGAAGAGGGAAGGGAAAAGGAGAAGATAGAAACAGAGAGAAGTTAAGCAGAGAAATCTCACTCTATAATAGGAGACCATCTCCTTACCTATGTCAACTTCCTCCGAGTGGGTGGAAAGTTAGAAATTTAGTACCTATCCGAAAATCTTTAGGTATAAAGAAAGACATTAAGAGAGAGGAGAAACAAGCGTTCCTCTGAGGTCTATCATTGCTTTGCTAGAAATGTGCTGCGACAGCTTTTTTTTTTTGTTTTCATGAGTACGTTCTACCTACACAAATATTTGACCTCGCATGACGAGTGTCTGCTGTCACATTCTTCTGGAAAAAAGGGTCTTGTCTTGATACCCCCTTCTTGCTATGGCTAGACTTTCTATTGCAATGCAGAATAGTAACAAATACTACCGAATTGACTTTGAAAAACTTCAACACAGATTATTTTTGACCTTTCGAAAATGACACATGAACCTCCTACCAGTAACAGGCTTCTTTCGCTTTTGGGCTGAGAAGATAAGGTCGTTGAAGACTGTTAAATCCGCCACTTTTATTCTTCAACTTTGGAGGGCCACCCCCTATTTCACTTACTGGGTTAAAGAATCGGCCTACCTAATAACATATTATAACAGGTAGGTAACTAATACCCTTCCAATTACTCTATTTTATGGTATAGCTAAGGCTAAGGTACCTAATGTAAGATCATTCAATAACCCTTGTCTACCAGTCTATATAGTATCTAAGTCTATAAGTATCTACGACTAGAGATGAATCGCTATCAAGTACATGCCTATCTGGCGTGTACAGAAGCAAAGGTACTATCTATCTAAGTAACACGTAGCAGGCGTGAAGTTACCCGCCAAAAACAGCCTTTAGCAACTTCAGCGCCTGCTCGTTCGCCGTAAACAATATCCCACCCGCCATCACCGTCCTACCAAGCCTCATCACGGTCCCGCGCCAGAACCCCCTGACCCCGTCTTCCGCGTAGACCACGCGCACGCACTCGAGCGTGCGCACCGCCCGCGCCTGTTGCGCCTTCGTCTTCACCGTGTCGAACGGCTGCGTCGCCAGCGTAGTCAACGTGCCGGCCACGGCGCCGTTCGCGAAACTCACCGCGGGCCCGTCGACCGCCATCCCGTAGCCGCGCTCCCAGTCCTTGAGCGCCGCGTACGAGCCCAGCCGGAACCCCGTCGTCCCGATCTGCTTGAGGGTGGTGGTCGCGTAGCCGCTGTACAAGGCGCGCAGGGCCCCTTGCTCGCGCCGCAGACACGCGACGCAGTGCGCGGGCGACCGGAAGCGCCGCGTCGTCCGGGCGTCGTCTATCAGGGCCGTCTTGATGCGCTCCGAGGGCGTGACGATCGCCGTCGAGGCGACGACCCCCGTGAGCATGCCTGAGGCGATGGATTGCGCCGTCGTCGACCGGTGGGTTTCCGGGTCCGAGAATAAAGACCGGATACTGTCGAAGGCGACGAAGCGCACGGCGTCTTTGCCGATGGAGCCCTAGGGGGTGGGGACATGGTGAGCAAGTGGATGCTAGGTTAACAGGTGGGTGTGCCTAGATGTGTGTGTGTGTGTGTGTGTGTGTGTGTGTGTGATAGAAGGGAAGGGAGGAAGCATTGGCGCTTCGGAGAGGTTGCTCCGCCTGGTAAGATGTATGTATGTATGTCTTGTTCATGCAAGATCCGAGCATGTGAAAATCTATCTCTCCAAGACCGAGATCGAGTAAAATGGCATGCTTCTGAAACCGTGAGTCTACCGTATAAGTCCTGCCACTTAGCATAGAGGAGGTCAGAACAGAGCCAATCCCATTGGGTACCAGGCAATGTATTAGGGGAAAGTATGTTGGTAGATGTTCTACTTCTCCTGTCCAAGTTGCCTGGTCACATAGGAAATACGAAGTCGTTGAAACGGCTCCCGATTATGCAACTTCTATCAGAACCCACAGCCCCTAAAGATCGAGAGCGTTCTAGTGTCGCCATAGCTATCTCCCTTCCTTTCCCGCAAGAGGGCGGTAACCGAGACCTAAGCAATGACGAAAGAGAAAAAAAGCAGTACTCCGAAAGGGGTAGATAAATGCGAGCATGTAGAGAGGCGCCAGCACTGGATAGATAGATCTAGGTAGGTACCTAAGGTAGGAGAGAGGTACATACCACTATCATAGTAGAACACCCTTTATACAGCGCGCGCAGGCCCTCCTCCCGAGCCACCTTAGCGACGACCATGAACGGGTTCCTGATGCCCTCATGGCCGTACAGCTGGACGCGCGTCTTTGCGAACTCGAAGGGGTATCTGTGAAGACGTTAGGCCTTAGTTTTTTTCTCACCGGTTCACATGCTAAATTGCTTGATTTGGAAAATCTGGATTTATTATAAGGTAGGTATAACATGAGGTGATACGATACGATACGTATTTGCGTATAGGTACCTAAGATAGTTACACAGGGATAGATGATAAAAAAAGGGGGGGAGCAAAGGGAGGAGGAAAAAAAGGGAAGAAACACACGTGCACGCTGACTCGACACCCCCCGCAATGCCGCCGGCGACCAGGGACAAGACCGGGGAAGTCTTGCCGTCCGCATCCGCTACCATCTCTGGAGAGGGATCTAACCTATTGTGTCTGGTACGTTTATCTTTTCTCTCTTGACCCTTATTTCCTTCGTTTCGATTTTTAATTTTTCCCGCTCTTCTAGCGCCTACATCGATTTAGATGTACGTAGATATGTAGTAATGTACGAGGTATGTACGAGATATGTACGAGATGTACGTACGGTATAGACCAACGGCCCCTGTCGGTGATTAACGCGGGATGCGATGTGATGATGTGATATGTAGCAAGGTCCCCAAAGACGGACAAGACAGAAACAAACTGACGTATTACGCAGAAAACCCGCAGCTTAGCGGTGCGGGTCTTGCATGGGCGACTTACATGCTCTATGTACGCACGTCTTTCCCCGGTCAATAGTTCGAACCTTGGCGGAGATGCCGAGGATCATGGACGGGCGGCTTTTTTACTAGACATGTACCTATGGCGGGTCAACGGCTAACTAGGAGGAGATACAATACATACATGTATTGTAGTTAATCACTGTTTGATTCCCTAAGTCCCCCGCTGGCGATGGGGGCTTGCTTTGTGACAAGGTTGGGATCCAGCATGCATTTTCAATCCAATCCATTGTTGCTTTGAACCAGGTTAGACGTTCGGCCCGGGGTCCTACATATGCATACATACCCTAGGAGGTAGGTATATACATACAAGGGAGACGCATATATGAGTAATACTTCGTGGGGGTCAGTGCAAGCTTGCGGCGCCTATCCTACATCGTACGTATTCCGTATCTACCACCTCTATCGAAAGGATCGGGGTCTTTGTCGGGGTAATGATATTGATATACTATGTATCTGGCACCAACAGACACTCCGCATCGCGACATCCATTGGACATGCTAGGTAGCTCCGCTATAGGACTTAATCAGGCAGCCCCGAAAGATCACGATAGGTAGATTAACCCTTACCCATCCACATTCA
The DNA here is from genome assembly GCA_022478815.1 of Daldinia bambusicola. Lineage (NCBI taxonomy): Eukaryota > Fungi > Ascomycota > Sordariomycetes > Xylariales > Hypoxylaceae > Daldinia > Daldinia bambusicola. Next base: position 314,062 of record MU284091.1, on the reverse strand, counting down.
CTTACACTTCTATATCGCATCCAACTATTACCCAGCATCAGACAGCAGTTGGCTAAACCAACCTGAGGTAGGTACATAACCCGTATAATGTACGATCATCGAATGGCAAATCCAAGGTCAATTCAGTGGGGGATGCTTCATGTGGGTTATTTTCTCATTTCGCGGAATAGTTCCTTCGACATGCCATTTCGGTACATGCGCATGCTAGGGGACCTGCAAATTCTGCTTCAGCACAAAATGAAGATTTATGTACGGCTCCGCAGAACCGACAGAATCCACATCGGGCCCGAATCCATCCCGTACAGCACGAATAGTTGATATCTAACTACGTCTTTAAAAAGAAGCTACTCACGACACTGTAATATCCAGCTAAGGTTCCAATACCTATCCATGGGAGAATCCTAGTCGCATCTACATAGGATGCACTGTACATCAAATATACAGGTAAGTATACTAGGTAGGTGGCAAAGGTCTTGTACCGAATACAGCGACAAGCTCAACCATATGCAGGACCGTGTCCAGAGTGATCCCATTCGGCGTTCATATTTTCTATTTGCCCGACATCGGCCCACACGTCCAACTTCTCGAGCTCGCGCTTGAAGAAGTCTTGCTCGTTTCGTAGCGCTTCTCTGATGTCAGCAGCCATCTGATCCGGATACCTCCGGACGTTAAACCAGTGCGTTAAGCTCCGGAGGGCCTGCTCGAGAGGCAAGGCTTCTTCTACTTCGGCATCCACATCGCTACCAGCCAGCCACTCGTCGCGAAGTTCTGGTCGGCAATGCAGATAGATCGCAGTGATAACGCGCATATTGCCTTGCCGCCATTTGCGACCGCAGTACGGTACCTGGTTCTTGAATAGCTTGAGCGTATACAGTCGCAGCTCGTTCTGCGGTACTTTAAGCGATTTCCTGATGATATTTGACGATTTGTACTGTACAAGCAGTAAATTACGGTGCGCTTTGTTTTTGCAGATCTTCTGCATGATTCGCAGGTAATTGATGAGGGTGAAGAAATTTCGGCGTGAAAAATCGGTGATAGGCTCCTTAGGCAGGGGGTTTACGGGATAGCCTAATTCGTCCACTTCAGGACGAGTGGGGAGCTGTCCTTCTATCTTGTTTGCAAGCTCGTTACTCTCGGCTACTTGTTCATGCGGCGATCGTCGCCGTTTGATGGGTGGAGGTGCCGCATCGTCTTCGCTTTCCTCCTCTGGCCCGTCGATCTCTGTCGACTCCTGCGGCAACTTTTCTGGATAGTGGGCGCGATCGTTGCAGAACTGAAAGAAACTAAGAATTGTGAGATGAGTCAAAGCACGCAGTAGTCACCAAGGCCTTACCTTTGATCGAGACGGTCTGTTTTACTGTCAACGACCTGTTGTATATCTTGATGTGCGAATAGCTTAAGAACCAAAGGAAGATAATTGGAATCCAATAATAGCTGAGCTAAGTATTCAAACTTCAAAACGTCTAGGCGGGCAATTAGTAAATCAAGCCTGGAACGGATATGTGTATTACTTACGCGAGATCTTGAGCCATTTCATGAGTAGGAGGATTATACCCGTGGCGGCTTTCGATTCGATCTCCCTAGATCTAGTAGCATCCAAATCCTCCAAGGAATTTTCGGAACCGTCTTGGTTCGTCAAGCTATTAGCTTCCACAGAACTGTTCTGCGATCGATTTGTGCCGGGAGCGCCATTGACGCGGGGCTGGTTACCCCCCGGCATTCCTTGCTGTTGCTGGTTATTAGCAGGAAGAGCAATACAAGCAGTGACACTGTATAATATGCTCTTCATCAGAACTATAACCAAGGATTGTAGTTGAGGTAGAGCAGCGGCCTATCAAATGTCAGCCAAACTCGCTAGTAGAAATGTACTATCACTTACGTAGAATGCTTCGATAGCTTCTAGTCGTCTCTTGACCTTTGAATCGACGTCTTGGTTCGGTCCATAGTCTATCTCAGCACCTCGCGCCTTCTTCTCTCTCTTTTCTATGGCTTCAAGGAGCTTATCATCGTCGACATCATCGTCAAGATCGAGACCCTCTAAGTCGAGGTCTTCTATATCGTCATCTGAGGGATCCCATCCCCTCTCATATTTTTGAAACTTCTCTCGCTCCTCCCATAATTGCCGCGTCGCCCGGGTCATACGCACGCGTTTCGAGAATAGCTCGCCAGCCTCGAGAATCGATGCAGGTACATCACTACCTTCCCATCTACGACCAACGAGGAAGTCCTGTAGGCCAGCAGCACCCTTACCTCCTGCACTGTTACTGGTAGCATCCAACGGGGGGTACATGAATGGGAAGTTCTGGTTAGTTTGGTAATTTTGTTTCTTGCCTCCTTTACCTCCGGCGGCCGGAGACGGGGGAGGAGACGGTGCGGGCGTCGCAATATGGACAGGCTGGTGAAGGATAGAGGCGCCTCCACTCTGCGTCCCGGGAGGAGCAGGAAGTATACCATTGGATCCATTATTCCTAGTGGGATGATTTGGCAGCGGAGGTAAGAGGGAGGTGTTATCTGCTTCAAGGGGTAATACTGGCTGAGGAGGTACATAGGCAGGATACTTCGAAGTGATTTCTTGTCGGAAGACGTGATAGTCGAGGGGTGTGGCGGTAATCAAGTCCTTCTCCTTATCGTCTGTGGCCGTTTCTCTGAGGGCCCTTTTTGTTTCTTCAATCTCAGAAGTCCCACCGAACTCTAAAAGGATCGATTTCCATAACAACAAAAGCGTCTGTTCCATTAGCAGGATACCATGACTATGTCTAGAAGTATCATACCTGAGGAGCCGGTACAACATTCAATTCTTGCCATCGTAACTTGGCTGAAGCCGTGAGCATGAATATTGTCAAATGAGGTTCTAATTCCACTGAGACACTTAGTCTAATATCCTCAAGTATTTGGGCCATGTAATACTCACGTAATTTTTCGTAAACCGTTACCATTCCTTCCTGGTCGTTAAGAGTTTCCTGTATACACATGTACATAATAGTCATTAAGTTCATAAGTTCATCCTGTGCCTCCGATAAGCTACTACCTTGCGGTCTCTGCGGTTCATCTAGCCTATGTCAATATTAGTGTAGGCTCTCAGACAAGAAGAGGTAAATGCAAAATACCATAGTATCTCAAATGCGCTGCGCAGGGCCGCCCATATAATAGGAATGCCGTTCCACTCTGCGATCAACCTGACACCAGACTTCATAGCGGCAAGCTGGCCTGGTGTTGCAACACTCCGCGGGTTTGTCTTTTCACCCGGGGACGAACCAGCAGTATCTGTCCATCGGCCCAGGACGAGATAGGTGAGTTTTCCTATCGCAGCACCACGCGTAGCAGCATCACTAGCTCTGATTCCATCTAGTGCCTGTAGGATAAAGTTTGTTCTGGCCTCGTCGTCTGCCTCATCCCAAGTAATTTCATCCTTCCTAGCCGCTATGTCATGCTCCCACTGCCACTCAAAAGCCCGTTGGGCAGCGTTCAACCGAATCCATTGCCAAGGTTGGTAGACAAACCACTCGTCTATCTCTTCCTCGTGAGGACCCGTATCGGAATATTCGAAATCGTACGCGGCAGCTTCAGAACGAGGAAATTCGGACACTATGCGTCGTAGCTGGGCCAACGAGATAGAGTCAGGCGGCTGATTGTTTGTCGCCTGTACAGGAGGGGTAGCCTGGATCTGGTTTCGCTGCAACGGTGGTCGCACAGGTTGTTGTCGGCTAGGTGCTGCGTTCGTTATCTCAGGTCCAACATCAGTAACTCCCGTATCTGCTACGTCTACCGATGCCTTTGGTGCATCCACACCATCCTCGGCGGCTTTCGACGACCACAACGAATTCATTCTATCCAGAGGCGCGTTGCGGGGGTGAGAACGCGGCTGTCCTTCAAAGGTACATAACCGGAGAATTGACAGTGTCAATACACATAGCTAAAATGAGAAGTCTTGAGAAGCCGCCAAAGATATACAGAAAGAAGTAACTATTAAGACGATAGAACGTTGAATGGTTAGAATGTTGGCTTGCAAGCTTGCTGAGAAAACGCAGCGCGAAGAAGATGAAGTGGGTAGGTTGATAGGTACCTACGTACTAACCTAGGTACCTGCTATATGTACCTAATCTAATGTACCTATTGATCTACATAAAGCTTAAATGAAATTAAATTTAGCGTTGGATTTTTTCTAAGATGTGGCTTCGAATTATACCTATTGTGGCGTCAGCTCACAATACCTCATATATGATATAGGTAGACCTAGAGAGGTACCCCCAGTTACGTACATTATGTACTTGGTAAGATGTAGAGTGTTAGGTAGTTAGATGGAAATTAGGAGACTGTCTTGAGCAAGAGACTGCCTGAAGTAACAGCTTCTTTAAGTACCTAAGGTACCTAGGAGAACTTAACAATAATAGTCTCTAATTTACCTAATTCTTGTATTAGATATCCTTTTGTTATCCTGTCAAAGTTCCTTGATTTGCTATCATCAGGTATTTCATACCCAAATAACAAAATTATTCCTCCCCATCTGAGCTATCCCTACTACTATGCTCCGAAGTCGCGTCAACTTTCATACCTTGCTTCTTTTCCTTTTCCTTGGCTCTCCGCTTCAGTTTTTTCTGTCTATTAAGCCTCTTCTTCTTGTCTTTCAAATGCTCTTCCTTCTCTACTAGTTGCCGTTTTGCAGTTTCCTCCCGTTCCTTCTTTACTTTTTCCCGCGTTCTTAGAATTATTCTTCGCTTTTTTCCCGGCCTCTTTTTCTTCTTTTCTACATCTGCAGTTTTATTTCCACTAGCAGAACCACTCGGGGTAGCTATCTTCTTATTTGTAGTGATGATGATAGTTGTCACTTTCCATGGCTTCTCAAGTCCCCATCGCCTCACTTTTGAATCTTGGAAGAGGTAATCGGCACTGACAGCGGCTGCCCTAAATCTGTTCATAGCATCGGGTGATGGTTCCCCAGATGAATAATATGAAATTGGCCGTTTAGCAACTACGAAGGCGCCGTTACCGTCCTTTTCCATACTCGCATTTTGAGGTTCAAGTACTACCTTCCGAGAAGGTTCCTCATCTCGAAATAACCTGAATGTGAAGGCCTCTTCTTGAGGCTTCTCGAAAGTCTCCTCGTCTTTAGGATTTTCATCCGCATCTGCTTGAGATCCTGAGAGCTGTTGTGCTTCGGCAGCTCCATCCGTCACAAAGCTGAAATCCAGTAATCCGGAGAATTGTGCATTCAGTTTATCGCGTAATTCTGAATTGCATTGTTCGTCGTGTGACAATTCCTCATCTGAGGTGGAACCATATAATTCCTCACGCCGAATTCTTTTGCATTTACTGTTAGCTTCGGAACGAAAGTAGTGGACAAGAGAATCTTATACCGTTTTGCATCAGGGACCTCGAACATGGTGCTAGCAATATATTTTACAGTCCTGGGTATGAAGCGTTGGGATAATCGGCGATATTAAAAATAGTGATGGTTGACAGTCCGATAATACACAGGTAAGCTCGAAGAATTGAAAAAGTATCGTCGCAAGCTTGGACCATATATGTACCTAATTTATTAAACCGTACCTAGTGTTCACGCCTAACCTTATCAAGCCAATAAGTTACCTCGGTAGCATGTAAGCGGGAGGTGTTACAGAGTTACAGATAACGTGTACTGATGGGGGCCGTTTTGTTCAGCCACTATCTGCAGCGGACTCAGCGGACTCAGCGGATAGGTGCCCGCATGACCAACTCTTGTCCCGACAATCTGGGACGATGCTAATCTTAGCTGAGTATTACCACTTCAGCCAATTCGTACATAAACTCCAAGCTAGTAACGGCCGTATGTCAGAGTTTCGTGTCACCTTGAATTACATGCTAGGGATACTACACCCGTCTACTTAGTACCTAGGTAGAGTACCTACAATAGACGGGTATTTTACATAAGAAGGAAAGTACACGAGATGGGGTAGTCTCCAGTTGAAATAAAAAGAAAAGGTGAAATATTCGTACAAGTGTAACCAAACGGGCAGGAATGAGCTACAATGAGCTACTACATTATCTAAGGCGATAAACTTTATTAACCTCCCAAACTGTCAGTTTGTGTTCTCTCTTTTACACCTACACACCTTCTTCCTACCTATCACATCATTTACTCCTGCAGTAGACCAACAAATCATAGCTTCAGTTATAAGCTGCCAACACAGTCTTGATAATGATTTGGCACTGGAAGCCTCCAAGGTCACTCTACGGAGTCCCATCTCAGCTTACTTCTTCCGCACTTACACCGTATATTCATGAAAAATTGGTCACCACCTAAAATGAAATTGAAGCAATAGTTCGCACTAAATTCAAGACAGCAGGGCCTAAACACGAGGAGCAAATGAAAAGGATCGGCTTAGACGGACAGACGCCGCGCGCGTTAGTATGATACAATACAAGATCTAGCGGCTGAAAGCTGAAAACCAGGTCCCACAAACCGTCCAATGCTATATAGATCGTGAGTTTCGCACTTTTACTAGAGTACAGTTGTTGGCTATCCCAGAATTTATCTTGGATGCCTTTCAAAAACAATTCTTTAACGTAGGGAAATCCGTCCATTTCCCAGGCGCTTCTGGAGCTTGGACTACTACCATCACCACTATGTCGAGAGAACCCTTGCCTCTGCTGTTTTGGGCACTCTTCTTGGCCAAACCACGTAAGTCGTGCTAAGCGGAAAAAAACAGCTGCCAATTGAGATAAACATCCATATGGTTCGGGTCTAGCGCTTTCCCTTCCACTGCTCAATTCACGAGAACAGCATCGCAGACGGAAATAACAACGAATCACCACTCTAGAAATCCCGCCTATCATATCACATGGATCCTGGTTGTTGGACAGATAATATTGTGGCCGCCTTGATCGGTTGCTCCAGATTGTATAAAACGTATTGCTGATGATACTGTATGATATGGTATGGTATGGTATGGATGGTACGTATGATACGAACGAGGGGGGGATATCGAATAGCAAAGGACGACTTCCGACTCAAAAACAACAATACGAGAAACAGGAAACCAACTCCGGATATTTCAATGCCGACCCATCTCTGCAAGCATTGCCGTATATGCTTATACATCCAAACAAGATGGCCGAGAGGGTCGCGCTCGCTATTAGCGAAAGACACGAATGAGCATCGATATGAGAGGAAACCACCAGATACACAACCACCTCAGTAATGGTTCCTCTTCCCAACATAAATATACGGGAACCGTAAATTCCACCTTCCCCTCTTTACTCCGTCCCCCGAAAACTACCTTCCCAGTGGCCCTATACAAGTCCTCTGTGAGGGTTGCGGAATTTCGAAAATAGCTTTTGGCCTTTTTTTTTTCTTCCACCACAGGTTTCGAGTAAGAAACAAAATCAAGCTTTGATTAAAATACTATACAGGCGACATGCAGTACAAGCCGCACTTTTTATGGCAATGAGAGCAGTCGACTCCTTCTCCTCTTATTCGCACATGCACATTCTCTTATTGTGCGCACAGTGCGATCGAAACACCGACTCACAATTGAGAAATGAGAATTACGCTCAGTAAACACTGATCGTTCTCTTCATTATATAAGCTCCAACCCTCACGTTGGGCTCCACGAGTAATGGTTTAAAGTTGAGGCATAGCTCCCAGGTGCCGGCGGGTGGTCGCTTTTGCTCGGAAAGGCGTACGGTCTGCTGCTCTCGTTACCTGTCGCGGTACTATTATGGTATGAGTGGATGGTGGTACTGCTAGGCTCGCCTGCAGTTGTCGTCCACGACGTCGTGGGTGGATAATAATCGCGAGGGGGCGGCTGTTGCGATTGAGTTTGTTGATGGTGAGAGTGACCACCTGCCGATGAAGGGGCACTGGAGGCAGGTCCAGTCGGTCCAGCACTGTTCGCGCTGTCAGCGTTATATGTGGACGCTGAGTTCAGCTCGCTGGAGCTGCTGTTCACAGGTACGTACCCTGAAGGCCCGTACCGGTACTCAGACGTATCATTGTTATTACTTATGGAGCTGGTGCTAGGTACGGACTGGTGGCTACCATGCCGCGGGCTCTTAGTTGGCCTCGGGTTCGAGTCGACGTATCGTGGTACGCTAAGATTGCCGTGATCCGAGCTGCTTCCCATTGATGTCGTTGTTACTGAGAGTTGAGGTGGAGCCGACGTCCCCTGTACGTATGCGTACTGTGTTCGAATTGAAGGAGGTTGCTGCTCCGTTGCGGCCAACGAAAGTTGCATCGATGGCATGGATGTCTGCATGGGGATCTCTTGTGGTTCCTGTGTGAAGTTTGACGTCCCTGAGAGCGGCATCTTCTGATACGAATCGGCAGGTATACTCGCTGGCGGGTAACTGGCAGTAGCTGAAGCCGGCATTCCGGACATGGGCAACTGACTAGGGGGATTCCAACTGGGATACGAACTAGAATTTCTCGTCAGCTCTAATCTCTCAGGGAAAACCAACAAAAAATACCCCATCGGCTCGTTCCCATTTGCGCTTAGTCCGTCATAACTTTAACTTCCAAAGCAGGGCATGAATCTTCTGGAATTAGAAGGGGAAACTTACTTGGATCTCATCGTCATCGGGCTCCCAGGGAGTTTTGATGCGTTGAAAGTAAACGCCGTTCGCGGCAATTCCAGATTTAAGCCACGCAGTTTTGGGTCTTGAGGCTTCACAGTTAGGGGGCCTGCAACGATGCCCAGTCCCGTCTCGACCAATGCCTGCCCACGCGAGCCGGCACTGGATCCTAGGAGAGGGATCTCCTTCCGAGCCTGGAAATTACGCGGACTCCTTCCTCGGACTACGATCGGTGCCGTTGTAGACTCTGTTAGAACCACCTTCGACCCGTTTGCTAAAGTTCCCACCACTTTCAGGTGGAGCACAAAGTGCTGCTGAAGTTCTTTTCGCCTTCCGTTGTTCGCTGTTGCTCTGTGGAATCCGTGTTAGCTTCTTGCACCAAGGGACAGCCTTGCAGCGGAATGCCTTAGATCCCTAAGTTAAATAACCTACATTCTAAACTGTAATCGCCGCCACCCGATAGGGTATACAGCATATTCTCCCTCTGCTTCCTGTCCATCATCCGGGAACGGGATCAGTGGTAGTGATGGTGGCTCTTGGTCTGGAGTCTGGGGGAGTTCCGGAGAATTCGGTGGTGGCGTTTTCCAGGGAATGACAATTAGCCTCACAGGGTGGCCATCGACGGATTCGATGGCAGAGATCGTCACTTCGGTGCTGTTCACGGGGACGGTTTCGCCCGTCTCGGGAAGAATTACAGAGAGCTGGCCTCGCGGAGTAATAAGTGAACCGCTGATCTGAAACAAGTTCCTCCGGTAGCACGTCAGCTCGGGTTGCAAAATCCCGCCGTCGCTCGTACTTGAAGGCATTTCCGAGAGAAAGAACATGCCGTGGAGCTGCGCGGTAAGCTCTAGCTGCTGCATTCTTCCATGTTGGTCGACAATGGTGTGCTTATCCTGGACTCTCCGGAAAGAAAGCAGTTTATGATCGTGATTTACTGTGAGCTTGGAGCCGTCGTCTCTCAAGTCCTGCACAATCTCCTGGTATGGCGGGTGCTCACCAGGCTGGTGAGGTCGCTTCAGGTTAGGGAAGCTGTGATGCTGTGTTAGAGATGGCTGCGGGTATCTGTCAAATGCATCTGACTCCTCCTGTGAGTATCTTGGGTACGGGTATGGGTGGTCGATAGTCGGGTGGCTGCTTCGTGGCCGACCCGGATGCTGCGAAGATGTCGTCGATGGGTGCGAAAGGTTCGACTCCATGGTATTAGGGAATCGAGCTGATAGAGACACCGGACCGCCATAGTTCGACCAAAGACTACTATGCGCTGGCTCCGGCTTCAACTCTGCCATGGTCGCCGTCAAAGTCGTTGTGGCTGACATGGGAGCCTATGTCCCAGTCGCGCTTCCAAGGCCTATCCTCGTGCGCCACCGGCTGACAAATTTCTACTTGTTCTTTCTTTTAAATTTTATTCCTCCTCTAGACAAGCAGGCTTTTTATTCAGAACATCAGCCTCGCAGCAATAATGGCTCACTGAAGTTCGAAACAGTTATCTTGCCAAGTCCAAGTTCTTGTTGAAAGACAACACCTTGATGGGAAGTGGCTGACTTTCCTTGCACAGGTAGGTGAAGTCAGAATAAAGTGAACGTTGAAAGAAGGTAAGGTTGCAGGCCGAAGTGTACTTGTATGGGATGGAACAAGATACAGTAGGGTAGATGTTGCCTCTGAGGGAACTGTTTTGTACAGAGGACGGTATTATTCATTACCCTGGGGGGCATGTTTAACGGTTTACGGGTCCTTAGCCAAGCGGAGGTGGCCCAACCCAGTCAATGAGAGAGCAAGAAGCGACTTGGGGTCTGGTACAGAAACCTTTAGTACCTACGACTTACATGGGTTTAGAGTACAGTGCATGCAGCCCGACTGGGAAGGAGAACGGAGCTAATGGCGATCTGGCTGGGGGAAGATACAGGGCTCTCAGTTCTAGCCGGTACTTGATTGATAGGCCCTGGACAATATCTACAAGAGCTTGTTCCTTCAGAACCTTGGAACGACCCAACTGTTGGAAGCTATCAACGAACAGAGAAAGCAGGTAGTTATATTGGCCCTCGCGTTTACTTGACAAAACATGGTGGAACTAACAAGGAGAGCCTTCTTAACCTCACGGCTGCAGAGACACAGTCAGAACTTTAGTACAGAGCTGAAGACATGTAATAAATGTAAGCGCAGGCAGGCTAGATTGTACAGTAGTGGTCAAGACTTTCAACGACGGTCTGCTCCATAATTACTTTCAATTGTCTGCCGACTCTGGCAGGGGCTAAGAGTACCTTGATCCTCTACCGTCCTCCAAATCCACCGGCAAACGGGCCTAGCCTTTGCGGAAGCAGATGATGGCAAGGCCCTCTGTAGAGGATGTCCGTTACGTGAATGCAGATGGAGGGGGTACGGAGTAGGCAGGTAAAGATGTAGAAAGAGCATGGATCATATGGAGGCACGGGGGCCTATCGACAAGAGGCTAGCAAGAGCCATTCAAGATGCTCCTTGTAAAATAAAGCCCCTCCACGCAGCCCCGTCTGCCCAATGCTTGCCCTGGCCCCCAACAGGGGAGGTACTGATCAGTTAGGAAATCCTCCGACGGCTTTAGCTGGGTACGTAGAGGAGGGCCCGCTAATTTCTAGAAAGACCGTTGGACATATCCGCCGATGTAGAGCCAGAAGGGAAAGGCGCGAGAGCATGGGGTGTGGTGGGTGCGCAGACATTACGGTACAGTAAAAAAAATATCGGTTCACGAGATTGCTCTCTTGCCTGGCGACAAGGGGGGGAGTACAGCGGGGATCCAGTAAGCTCGCTTCGCAAAAAGCGCACATAAGTTTATTGGACCCTTGTATGTCATGTATTCGTTACCTACCTATGTCGAGATTACCTTTCCTTGACAATGCCCCAGGAGGAGGCTGCTACTAACGAGCTCGCCGCCTTGTTAATAGTAGACGGGCTGATATAGGGAATGATGCGGATAGGTCTCGGCCCACGAACCGGAACTGGCGATGGAGAGGCAATAGACACAGAGACGATGCCAATATCAAGGCAGTTCGCTTGCATATTTAATTATCTCGACGGCTTTACAGCGAGAAAGACCCGAGATGAAGCGCGGTCGAATTGTCGAATTGTCATGGGAAGAAAGGGTGAGGTGTGTGGGCCGAGTGCAGATAACAGAATGCATTAGCATGGCCGTTAACTCTCTTATAAGTCAACTGGATAAAGACTAGCCATCCACGAGGACGATGAGTGGCTACAAGGCGAGTGAATACCTGCCCAGAATCTACGATCAGCCCTTGACACATGTAATCTTTCTGCGATAAATAATTGGCAGGACGAGGACGAGTTGAGCAGGTCCCTGACAAGCCTGGCAAGCCTTGACTAGGTCGCCTAAGAAATGCGGAGGATAACAATGCCAAAGAAAGCCATAGCACAGATCACGCCCATACACTACATACTATGTACGTACGTAGTATCCAGCACATTCCCGATTTGGATCAGCGTGCCTAGAAAAGCGATCCACAGCTGGGACAGACTCGGCACGCCACTTCGGAGACCATGTAAGCTTTGGAGTTCTTGGAGGGTATCACAGCATTCGATAGGACTGGAGTACATTTTGACAAGAGTCGCCCCCAAGCAACGACACGGCTTTCGCTGAAGCATCCCACGACGGGAATCGGCGTAACAGCCGCATCCTTATTATATACATAGTACGCTACTACTCGTTACGGGAATCCTCTCGAGTAGCTAGCCGAATCCCTGATTGGCGCATACAGGATAACATAAAATAAAAAACTAGCGGATCAGAGGATGCGATAGTTATCTGAAGAAATGGTTATTTGTGCCGGTACTAAAAAGAATAAAGACATGCAGAGAAGTCATGAGCCAAAGTAGTGCCCTGTCTTGTCGGCTTACTCTACTCAAGCCATGTACGTAGATATTGTGCAATGGACTGCACCCTGTCGAATGGCTTCCTCGCTTGCGGTCGCGCCTTTGCGATCACATATCATTTGACAGCTCGTCTTTTTTACATAGTACAGAGCGCAGAGCGGGTGTGGTGCTTGTACATACCTTAGGTACCTACCTAGATATGTTCCAAAATAGAAACGGCCGCTTCTGCTATTTCACGCGAAGCGATGCAGGTGATATCGAGCTCCAATGTGACGAGCTTAGCAGCCGCGCCCTCTTCGTTTAAGCTTCTTATTACCTACCGCGCTGCGATGACGGCGCACAAAGTGGTAAGCGAATTTTTTATTTATTTATTTATTTGATTACTGTCATCGATATCATCGATATTAGGAGAGAAGCAGGAATAAGAGTGCGCGGATGCAATGGGCGATGGAGCTTTGGGCATGTCAAACAAGGCATTTATCAAATGTTCGCCTCCACAAAGACCAGGTTCCTGTCGTCGCCCTTGTAGGTTCATTTTCCTAATTCAACGATAATGATATGTATCATATACGTATCAACATGGGAGACTTTAACACATGGCCTGAAGGGGTCGTGTTAGCCAAAATGAAGCCGGCAGATCGCGCCAGATACTGCGTAGATTTGTACATTGGCCCTGGCGGCCCTAGGTAAAATAGGTTAAGAAGCTAAGCCAACCTGGTCGTCCCTCCACGAACGGACTAGGGGTTGGGTCCTGGCCTAGCAGAACGTCGACAGGGACCAGGTTAGTAACAATCAGTCAGGGGAAATGTTACCGGATATTTTCTCCCCTTCGTCTCTTTTTCTACCAGCGGCCTTACAAAGCATACGCTACAAACCTGCTGCTACATACAAGAGATATGTTAGGTAGGTAGAGTAGCATTTCGCCGCAGCGTAAGGGGGTCCTGGGGGGGCATGTTACCTAGATGATAGCTACCGTATGTACGTTATGTACGTACATACCTAACGTACATACAGCAACTACCAAACCATGTGGTTTGGTTGCTTCGAGTCTCCAACTGCTGGGTACATTTCTGCTACGTACGGTTACGGCAGTGAGGTTCTCCCCTGATCCCGCACCATGGCCGCAAAAAGTTTCAAGGGCTTCGTCACTACTAATAAGGTACACTAACTCTACGGTAGGCATAGTTACCTAGTTAAATCTCTTAAGGCCCTTTTAGTTTCAAGGCATTTTCAAGCTGCTGCTGCTGCTGCCAGTACTATGTAGGTAGATTGGTAGATAGGTCACATCACGGAACACTAATTTGACTCCACAACCGTTGAAGGCGCGTGTGGATCCTGATGTCAGTATCAATACAATAACTAAAAAGGGACGAAGCCTTTTCTACTTTTGGATTGGTAGAGATGTAAAACTTTGGTTCATGCTGAAGTGTGTGAATTCTCTTTTGGGTAATGAAGCGGTCAGCGCCTTGTTGGAAGAATCTTTGTGGCAAAAATGAAGAAAAGAAAAGAAAGAGATTTCATTAAGCTTAGTTATTAGTTTTGTATACTTCTCCCGTAGCGCATCTCTGTGATCTTGAGCAGGGTCTTTACTAGTGCAATGCGTCAGCGAGGTAGTGTTTATGTGTAGCTGCGGCGCCAACGTTCTAACGATTGTTTAACTACCTCTAGTACCTAACCTAATGTATGTAACTGATAGCTTAGGGCGTCTCTGTTAGTTAGTTAGTTGCTATGTAACTAGTATAAATTACATGGGTATTATGATAAGTGATATTGGTTGGGGGCCCTTTTTTCACGAGGGTTGAAGGGTTGAGGGTCGAGGGTTGCTTCGACCCGAGATTACCACACATTTCAAAACCATGATCTCTTAAAAGGGGCCGGGTTATAATGGTAATATGTGGTAGTTAATATGCGTTGAACCGAACTCAGGAACCCTTGCCAGTGGGAGGAACTCACTATCCGAGATGCAGCTAATATTGTGCGAACCACAATCGCGTGTAAACGAAGAGAGCTTATTGACTGGTAACAGCCGTCGAGCTCCAACTAGCTCGGTGGCACTCGGTGTGTTGCGCGCGTTGGCGCGATAGCAAAAGCTATAAACTGCCTAATGTATGTACCTAACATATTCTATCTGATGTATCTGATGTAGAGTTTTTCTCTAGGTACATACGCACTAGTAACCTGCGCCTCTTGCTGCTTATTCCCCAAGATTGCCGTCGCTCTACGGGATGGTAGCCTCATAACCAAGATTAAAAAATAGTATTTGGTGGGGGGCTCGCCATACAGATAGATGCCACATACATATGCCTGCTTGCTGCACCCGCGTTTCAACAGTCCAAGAGTGCGGAGCATGTAACCCATGTCCCAAACAGAAATAATCGCCCTTCATGGTCTATATATTGAAATAGATAGGTTATGTAGGTATATTACTACGTACAGATGGAATCGACCTTCGAAAGAAAGGAACACCTGGTGCGAGCCGTGAACAACTTCAAGGTTCGAGCGGCAAAGCAGGGGTCTAGTGATGACGAGAGGTGGGGATAGCATGCGTAGATATGGATGTATGTATGTATGTACATACAGCGAACCAGATCGCGGCAGATGAGAAAGGACAAAACGAAATGCTAGGTTTTCGAGCAGACAACGATTCTTGCAAGGTAAGGCTTCCCGTGGTTGCACCAGCACAGCAAGGCATAGCATGACGATACCTATACTTAGACGGGGGCTATGTATCTATGAAACAAGCAGATCCAGAGCTTGAGCGAGTATATGCCCTATCGGTCGGTGATATGGTTCGAGATACGTATTCGTTATGTAAAAGGGACCAAATCGTGTTGGAACTAGATTCATCTTCTTACATACGGCATCGTACATGCCTAGATACATACACTAACATTAGATAGGTGGTTTTAGTTTAGGCCTACCTGAAGATTCCCTGCTTGAAGAAGTAGTAATGTATAATATGTTGGCAAATCTCCCGGTAGTCGTAGATCAACTAACCCAGTGAGGCCCAGTGAGGCCCAGTGAGGTAGCAAATACTATGTAGGGCAAGTCAAGTTGGAATCTCATAGTACGATACATACTAGTAGCCATAGTAAGGCACAGAGACTGGTGTGCGCGTCTGGCCGCTGTCAAGTTAACAAGCTAGACTTCTTCGAGGCAGTAGGCCCGGCCAGTAGACTCCGCCTTGAACGAAGATGATCGACTTACCGCTGACCTAGTCGGTTGCAACACGATCTCAGCAACTTGCTTGTACATACATACATACTAGCATACCTACATTACATGCGTATTACATAGACGCGCACATACCACGTATAGCCTTGTTAAGTTACCGTTTAGTTAGCTGCCCAGCCATTACGACCTTTTTGATCCTTACAACGAAGGATGCGATACGCTTTCACAAGTGGAGTCTAGGTCCCCCATCCCCATCCCCCATGGCCTTGGCCTTGGCCAAAAGAGCTTCGCTGGGGGGTAGGGGGGTCTCGATGTGAAAGTAGACTGGTCAAATCACCAGACAAAGCCGACGCGCCATTTTCTGTACGACACCGTCTGTGCCGCCTCAGCGCCGTTGACGATCCATTTACCTGAAAAAGGTTGTGCCACATCTTGTTAGCATGACGCAACAGATGAATTTCAGGTACGCATATGTATGATAGGATGGAACTTCTGGAGGGGCTCTCATGCAACTTATTATCGCTATTATTATTATTATTATTATTATTATTATTATTATTATTATTATTATTACATAGTATTTTCCATTCCTTTTCTTATTTTCGCTTTCGCCGCGCCGCTCGAAAGTTGGGGTGCAGCATTATTAAATACCAAGACTTTTTCTTTCGACCGACGCAGGCCTACGCCTAACAGTCCAATGAAAAGAAGGGAAGCATCAACAAGCAGATCTTGCAAGATTTTGGCTGGCTGGCAGTGCGGGTAGATGGTATGTAGTTGGTGTAAATTATATGCGATCAGCCTCTCGATTTTCATATGAGGCACCTAAGGTAACGTCAGAGAGCATGTGTAACTTCGAAAGTCGCAAGGCGTTATTTAGACTTGTATTCTATACCATATCAGGCCCATGGGATTCACACGTGTAAGCAGGTACCCGCGAAGGAGTTGATCTCTGATCTTGCGGAACAGTCCAGTAAGCCGCCGCCCGTCGACGGCTTAAAATTTCGTCACTTTTCCCCCAACCACGGCTTGCAGGGGGGTTACTCCATACATGGTATTAAGAGAGATAGAGAGCAGTACATCAGTACCATTAGAAAAGCCGGTGATATCCCCGGAAAGAGGCTGGCTACAGGGGGTAAGTAAACCAATGTGTATGGGTGCGAGATTCGCCTTCTACGACTATGACTGGTTGGAGATGGTATATCCTAACACACAGCTTTACGGACAGAAGAATGAATGTCTCAGTCCGCCTTCGCGAAGGACATGTACGTGACGAACAAGTGCGGATTACGGAGTAATCAATGAGAACAGTTGGATGTCGATAAATAAAAAAAGGGGAAAAGCTTAGCGCGCTTGGAATCAGGCCATAGATCATTGTGATAGCCCATAAGAGACGGTCTTGATGCGGGGCTGTATGCACTGATGCAGACATGCATGTCCGTCAGTCAACAGGAATATGGAGAGGAGGTACAGGATGAGAGCTGGATATAATACATATGTATCTGTATGCGCGCGGGCTGTACATGCAGCATTATACATTAGGTAGTAAAGAATGGTTGGCCTCCATACATAGAATAGAATCCGTAGAACACATACTTACCTCTTACCTCCTAAGGCAGTTAGTCACCTGTACATTCAACAACGTTTTCGATACCTTGAGGGATCTTATGAAGTTGTCGTATGTCGTATGGTCCGTCTTGATACCTTATTAATCCATATCCGGCGATTAGATATTAAATTGTTATTATTGTTATTGTTATTCCACAATACCATTACCAAGCATGGCAACATCTCTGATACATGTGTATGCCACTGATAGATAGAACTTACGATAGTTGAGACACGGACACGGAGTTATTTCCGCTATTCAAAGAAAAATAGAATAGTCTGTACTAACTCTGTACTAACCGACTACTGCTAGTGGATGTACTATGGTAGAAGGCGGCGACACAACCGAAGCTAGGAGGATTTTTTGTACGTCTCGTATCTTTTTTGTACCGCCTGGGCAGCCTTGTCGAATATCTCGGCGCGAGCTCCTAGTTAAGAAGGCATCAACGCCCACCTCGTCTGTGATTGGATCATCTCACCCTCCATCACCTCTAATAGAGAAGGCAACCCAAATGAAGGTTGCTCCCGCACTCACATCCCGAACACGAACCCCAACTCTAAAAGGTCACTATGTTGCTGCTAACCATCTATACATGCTATCAGCTAACCTAACTGCTAACTAAAAATCTACACTCCACCACCCAGAAAAAAAAAAAAAAAAAAACTTCTCTCGTCCTTCAATCCTATGCCGCCTTGCCGCGTACTATATTCGAGACTTCTTCAGCAGGTCTTGGCCAATCAACTTCCCAGTCTCGACAAAGGCTGCCAATCTACTTCTAAGACTTGACGGACGTGAGCTTCCCTCTCGCAGAATTGATTACCTGAACTTGACCAAAGCTGGTCCCGAAGAAGAAAGCAGTTGGGTTGGATTGTCAACCTGGATCTTCCCGTCGTCGTATAGCTGACGCAGCCCTACAGATAAGCCATTAGTCTTGTTTGGTTGTAATTCCTCCCTTGACCCCCAGTCTTTCCCGTCGCTTTGGTACTTTGTCTAAATAAGCTTACGGCCAGCCTGCCAGAAGTTATTAAGAATCTATTCAGCGCGGTTTGATTTGAGCGTGGTATAGTGTTGTATAGTGTGTGTGCAGTATACTATTTCGAGAACCTCCAACTGAAGCTCGTTCGAACAGCTGTTGTTTGAGTTCTCGAAAGCGGATTTGGAATTTGTCCACTCCTCTAGCTAACACATCACTAACATAGTACCTCTTTATACCTTGTTACCAGATTAAATCTTCTTATACGGAGATACAATAACATAATGACTGCACGTACATAGTACAAGGTAACTAATACATACCTTACATTAGGTACCTTTATTGCCTAGATATTCCCACTTACATCCACCTACTCTATGTACTACATACGTCTGCTCCAGCACCAGTCTCCACTCTAAGAGTTGCCAAAAGGGGAAATACAATATATGAAGACGACTGCAGTCCGGCGCCCCGTTAGGAGTTTTAAATTTTTCTTCTAAGAACTCCCGACTTAAATCGTATTTTTACCCCGCAAAAAATACCTGGTCGCCGTAGGATCCGAGCTGTTGATACGTGATATAAGTGTCTTAAGGGCATCGTACATATCTGATACGATCCTGTACGTAAATACAATCCTATATTCAGCAGTAATTATTAGGAATATAATATACCCGTATGTATACACACATGTGTGTATAAGAAAAAAATGAAGACGGAGGACAGGTTCTGTATCGAGGCGTGTCTCGAACTGTCTAGGTTGAATAGGATCCATGAAACTCGAAATTACATTTTTCTATAATCGTCAGCAAACAAAGTCGTTCGTTTCGTCTCGCCCACTTGGCCACTTTCCTGGTTTAATAATAACAACATGCCTACATAACATACCTACATAACATACATACGCTACCTAGTAAACCGACGCTAGGCCAGGCTGCCGAGATTTGGCGAGGCTATACGGACGCCCGTTATGCATCATCTTACTTTAGCCTAGAGAGGTCCCCCGAGTTTAACCCGGCCAATCCACGCTCGTCAGCGGCGGTGCCTCCCCTCCAAAGAGATGCCCAAGATGTTCCATATTGCGGCTGGCCATGGGCTGGCATGGGTTGTGAATGCTATGGATGTTATATGGTTCCAGCTCCAATTTTATTGCCGCCAGCCCTTTTTTTTTCTTCTCTAACGCTTTTACGCATGATCATAGGCCAAAGCTCATCGACGAGGCCCATGGAAGAAAAAAACACCCCCCATGCCAAACCCTGTCCTAGCTCGAATCTCTTTCCCTTGTGGGCATCGATGCAACCAACCCAAGCCAACCGTCCTACAGAAAACAGTCAAAACGGCCCCCAACCGATCCCTATTCTAGGTAATATGCTGGCGTCGACGAGTCCGTTTTCAATTTATCTATGCTACGTTGTATATCTTCCCACGTGCAGAGCTAGACACTATCGACGATTTCCATCGCGAGCGCGCGCGGACGCCAACTAACCATCCATTCCCACTACTACTAATGCCAGTCATGAGCACGGCAGACCCTCTCCCCCTTGTCCGTTTGCCTTTGATGTAATTTTGTCCTGGCCTCGTCCAAATATAGTAATTGCGCTGCACTACCCAGTCCCGGTAGAGTTGCTCGTTGCGATTTTGTCTTTCCCCTACCCCCTCCACCATTCGACTTGAACGAGTGAAAGGAACATTGATTAAACTCGATGTGCCCGTAACATAATCGAGAAGTTGAAGCTTACGCTCATGCAGGCGAAGCATGTGGCATCCCAGGATTGTTGCCCATATTCATCAAAAGTGTGATTTACATGTGGGCCGCATGGGAAGGATATTTAAAGATGTCTTCACTATGATATTGATACAATCACACGCTCAACAAAAAAAAAAACAAAATTTCATATCGATGTTATATCTTAGGTACAGACACAACAGTAGCAGTGGTTGCCAGTCTCATTTCCTCGCAGAAACTAACCCGCGGATTACCCCTATCTATGTTGGCGTGCTACACATGAGTTGATCCCTTATGTACAATACTTACCTACCTAACCTATCTACCTACTCATCGGTCTTACGTGCTACATAGGGAGGCAGATACTAATAGTATCAACCATAACCAAAATCAGCCTTGCTCGGTTTACATAGCAATAAGTAATCAAGACCCCGGTCACTTATGGTAACACACAGTATATACATACCTACCTAGGTAACCTATATATCAAAACGGAAGCCGATCTTACTTGTTTTCGATATTCTCTAAACAGCAAGGACGAAAGAAAGAAAGAAAAAAATTATCAAGGAGGGGAGGCGAATCAGAATTCGCCCGCTTGCTGCAATAATCGACCAATTATCAGTTATGAGAAATACGGGACCAGGTTCGTTCCAATCTAAACTGCTACCTGTGTACCATTCTTTTCGTCTTCTCCCCCCCTTCCCCTTGCCTTGCCTTGCCTTGCCCCTTCGCAAGAACGCTCCCCCCACAAAACTTCAGGTGCTTCGTCTGGGGGTCTCACTACTCCTACTACTACTATGTACAAAGAGTCTCACCTGTATAATGCGTATGTATGTAAGGGTAGATAGTGTAATGGTATGATAAGCTGCAGACGGAGAAACATACAGATCGTCGCGGATACAATAAACGCGCGTACCCATACTCGCTCACATACACACATACATACATACCCTACCAGCCTACATAACACGAGTTGTGACAGAAGGGACACGAAGACGGAGACGAGAAAGACAAAAAGACCAGAGAAAGAGAGAAAGAGACAGATCTCCAGACAGGGGATGCTAAGGATTTGATGACCCGACTACCTGACACACAGACAATATACATACGTACATGCGTGCCTCTTCCACATGTCAGATTACATAAAGTATTACGGAGATCGTTTACTTTGGAAAAGCGATGTGATGCCAAGAGTATCAGGTAGAGCTCCGTAGCCAGCCAGCTCGCCAGCCAGCCATCCAGCCAGCCGTACGACTTTCGTAGGACTCGTCAGCGAGGTAGAGTATACCATGCCATGCCATGCCATGCCATGAGGTAAGCAGATAGATAACAAAGCAACCTAAGGCAGTGTATTGTCCCGAAGTCGAAATTACGGTAGACCAGTAAAGCACAGCATAGCATAGCACGACACCGCATAACGAATCCTCCTCCTCCTTCTCTAAGATGCTTCGCTCCCAGTGGTAGCGGGAAACAAGCAGCGTGTGTGGTATGGGTTGCAACATCGACACCACATCCAGCGATCGTATCGAAGAAAAGAAAAGAAAAGAAAATATCTCGTCGCAGAAATATGAGCGTTGCGAGAGTGGATGTAGCGTTATTCCTGCGCGATGTTGCCGTGACATATACAATACTTACACACACGTACGTTATTTTGAGTGCTTACGGTATTTCAACAATATATACTATATTAGACAGATTTATTATTAGTTATCTGACCCTCCTTTGCCCCTGTTTGATGCGTTAGTTCTGCCTGGTCGAGATATCTATCCAAGCCGTTGCTCAGCTCGCTAGGGGCTAAAGGGGGGGAAGGGAACTGTTGTTCGTCAAAACGCTATTTTCATCATATTTTTCTTTTAAAAAGATTATTAAAACCGAAAAAAAAAATCAAGGGTGTCGTTTTAAAGATCACTAGAATGTTACTTCGGCGTAACATTGCGAGCCGGCGAGATCTGCCTATCTCAGCATGCCCGCTGTAACTTTAGCACGAACGAAGCGATTCGTTAGACGTGCCAGGCAGAACCCGCCCCCGTGACAGCTGCCGGAGGCCGCTAGAGATGCAACATGGCGCCCCATTCGTTACCAGCCAACGTCCGGTTCTGGTCAACCTCCCTTCGGGAGTTCGATACACTCGAGCTATTGTGTGGCCAAATTCGCGAGGAGAAATGACCGCTGCGCCTGTGCTATTACCGTCTTAGGAATATCGTGCCTCGCATGCTTGAATGCCTAGAGCCGATTTGAACCTATCAAAGCTCCCCTGTCTAGTCGTCATCACTGTCCTCAACCAGATCTTCCTGGTCGTTAAGTGCCAGCTGCACGAATTGGCGAATCCATGCCGCCTCTCTCGCATCCAGTTGGCCGTCTCCGCGGAGCACATCGCCATCCCTCATCCTATTCTGGTCGTTGCGACCGTTGTTATTCATTTGTTGGTTCTGCCCCTGAAGTCGATTTCGGTTGTTTTGCCGATTTACCCCGGGGCCTCTACCTCTCCTATTTCCTCGGCCCCCTCGTTGACCCACGTTAAAGGCGTGGGCTTCGTTATGGGGGTCTGGAATGCCGGGCTGACGACGTCGCACTACGCCCTGAGCCGGCGGTGCATCGCCTTCGATTCGGAGTACAAGCGGTCCTTCACGGGCCACGGCGACTCTTCCATTAGGCTGGTCCCTAGGTGGTTGGTGCTGCTCAGGTCTTGGCTGCCGTTGTTGGCGTTCTATCGCTACTGGCGCTTCATCAGCCTCGCCAGGCTCGTCATCCGCGTCGTTAGCAAAGCGCTGTTGGACAATTTCTAAATGTTCACCATACTGGCCAGGGGCAACGACCCCGTTCCTAACCGCGTTTCCCTCGAATCCAATTCCAACATCGCCGCCATCTCCCCCTTCCAACTCCCATAGCCTCATGTAACAGCCGTTTACCTTACCCGAGGGTTGAACGTTGAAGTGTTGATACTGTGTTATTTAGGATTAGCTACTGCCGTTTGAAGTACCAAGTACGATTCCAAGTCGCAGACCGACTCCGAGTTCCCAAAAATATGTCCAACATAGAAAGCATATGGGCTTTACTTACGGGATTAGAAGGGTCGAGCCAAGCAGAGCAAAGGTAGCAGAAGTGTGTCTGACACCTAAAGCAACGCATATGGTTGCAGCCGTGCGTCTTCTGACACGGCGCGGCGCAGGTAGGACACGGAGTTGTGTGCATCTTCAGATACTCTAGGGACGCCTGTTCCTCCTCCGTAATCTCGTCCTTCCTTTCTTTCGGTACACAATACTTGAATGGGCCATGCCATGACTGTCCACATCGAGCACAGAAAGCAAACCCACAGTCCTCGCAGATAGCAAGTAAATCTTGATCCGAATCCTTCGTCTTCGCGTCATCCTCAGCGCCACCCTCTGCATCAGACTCCTCGTCGGATGCTTCGACGAATTCAAGCCCTTCGGGCTTCTTATGCTTCTTTGATCGAGCCGCACCTTGACACCACGAGCGAGGACAATATACGGTGTTCTTATCCGACTCAAGCTCGTTTTTGTGTTTGAGCATGGCATAGCGCATAACCACTTCGCGCTCTAGTGGAATTTGTAAGAGCTCGCTGGGATTGATGAAGGTCTTGGCCTTCTTCTTTTTAGCGGAGCCTTTAACAGCATCCTCTCGTTCCTTGACACAATTTGGCTCGAGACATTGTATAGAAGCTATGTCGCCTTCCTTAATAGCATTGTTGTAAAAGTCTTGTAAGCACTGTACGCAGAATACATGTCCGCAGTCTAGCATTTTGTGGCAGACACTCCCCTTTTTGGGATCTGATATCAAATATTAGTTATGAGTATCCGTAACGAATAGCACCTTTTCTCGAGCTTACCTAGACAGATACCACACTCAAATGTCTCCTTGTCGAAAGCCCTCTGTTTCGCCTTGATATCGTAGTCAAGAATCGCTATCTTGTGTTCCGGTCCAACTTCTAAACGTCCTTCATTGTCGACTAACCCAAATATGTTTTCGGAAGCTTGTTGTAGATTGTCGATGTACGTAAAGATAACTTGATCGCGTCCGATATCTTCCCACAGAACCACCACGTCGGTTTCGAGCTTGCGCAAGATATCCCCCGACAGCCAAGGAGGGGAAGTCGAAATATCGACTCTAGGGGGCTTCTCCAGGGGATATCCTTCTGGAAGCTCTATGTGGACCTGCAGCGATGGTAGATTTGACAAGGCATGTGAATCTACGGCTGCTACTGCTGGAAGCTGTTCCTGTACCGGCTCGGCCATAGGTGCGCCTTCGGTGGCAGCGGGGAAGAGTACAGTTACAGGACTTGCTAAGCTCACAGGCAGCTCTATCGAGACCTTATAAGGGTCATTTTCGTCGATTTGCAGCTCGGGATATATGGCTGCTATTGTAGATAGTTCGACTTCACGAACGTCGTCCTCCGCCATCTTGACTTATGGAGTCACGTCACCGGTTCGCATAAAGGCGTATGTGGATGTGGTTGTTTATGGGCATCTCCATGTGTTTGTGATTTTATACCTAAGATATAAGTTTCTCGTCGCCCGGGCAATCTGAGTGTTTACTGCCACCACAACATGCTCTTTCCCGACTACTGAATTTAAAATCTGGATTCCAGAGGGCAATCTTATGCTAAAGCTAAGGAAAGGAAATAAAAAAAATAAGGCTCGGTTTAGGCGTTTTGCGTCGATAATAAACTTATAAGCACAGCGGGCAGCGGAAAGTTTAGATTTAGAGACACCAAGGGAACGATAAGAAAAGAAAATAAACAGTTGGATCTAGTTATCCTCTATGCCTAACCTAGGTTAGAGCTAGTCATTAGGTTAGATTGTGTCCTAAAGAACAAGAAAAGAACAAGAAACAGCTTAAGTCTCAGGATTAGGATTAGGATTCAAAACGTGGCGTCGATATGAGAAACGGTATGACTCGGACGGCGAAAAAGAAGCAGTGGGGCAGAAGTTATTCGAACATTTAAAAGCTTACAGTTTATGTTATCGACGATTGCTAACATAGGTATGTACCTTAGGTACCTTAGGTTCTAACCTAAGGTACATACAATACATACTATGGTGTGAAGGGTAAATAAAACCCTGGTCACAAGTATCGCCCTAAAAGGTGGCCTATGGTGTCCTGCAAAACTGATATCGATTGTGGATGGCAGCGCGTCTAACCCTTTCCAGCGGTACCTGACATGGTAGTTTTATTTATGCCTGGTACCATAGTACGACGTAGTAGCCTAATCGCCTATCGATAGAGGTACTGAAGATGAGGGGCAGACCACTAGCAGACCGCTGGCAGAATTATGTAGTAGAAGGCGCAACTTTATTATGACGCCTAAGTAATACAGCAGCAGAGCAAGTACGACAATTAGGTACCTAGAAGGCTTTAGCGCATAATTGTTAGCTCCGTGAGATAGGCCAACTGGCTGACAGCCGACAGCCGACAGCTTTTCGCCCTTGCTGATGACGAAACTGTCTTTTGGACCCTTTTCCTGGTTAGAACCGGAGGTAAGTTTCAAAAGTCGCAACTTTTTATAACATCGCGACAAATCGTATATGCTTGTTTTGCCTACGTACCTAGTTAGCTTTGAACGTCGGACAGGCTAGTCTGGTCCTATCCGGCAAAAACCATTACTTTGCTTGTACTATCTACTTAAATACAGAGCTGTCCCATTCCAATATCTTTATACACACTCGTTCCCAAACCTGTTTGCGCCGACGAGAGTGATGATTTGCTAAGGACTCCGGAACAATCGCCTCAGTCTTCTGATCCTCCGCCCATTTCGCCACCTACAGCTGCATCGTACCATTCGCCTCCTCTTCCTTTCTTCTTCCCTTTCCGGCATGTCTGACGATCCGGTGCCCTTGGCATCTCTATCGCTCACCCACGTCCACTATGTGAGTCCACTCCCGATCTATCTATATACCTATCTATCTACCCCACGACACCCAATTGCTCCCAAGCTTACCAGACCCCTCCTCCCTCTTTAATTTGACAGGACCCGTCCGATCCCATATCGTACCTGTGCGCGTGGCTGGCCCTGATCCCTCAGGGCCTCTGCGTCGTGTACGCGACGCTCATCTGGTCGACGCGCGAGGTCGAGATCGCCCTCCTGTTCGCCGGGCAGCTGGCCTGCGAGGCCCTCAACTTCGCGCTCAAGCGCCTGATCAAGGAGGAGCGCCCGCGCCGCATGAACGGCAAGGGCTACGGCATGCCCAGCAGCCACGCCCAGTTCGTCGCCTACTTCGCCGTCTCCATCGCCCTGTTCCTGCTCCTCCGACACCAACCCCCGAGTCCGAGGGTCCGCAAGCGCAATCACACCCCCATGAGCTTTCTCGAGAGGGCCGCGTGGAGTGTCCTGGGCTTGGGCATGGCGGCGGCCGTCGCCTGGAGCAGGGTATACCTTAACTACCATACCGAGAAACAAGTGTTCGTGGGCGCTGCCGCGGGAGTAGTGAGCGCCGTGGGTTGGTTTATCATCACGACCATTGTGCGGCGGTCGGGCTGGTTAGCGTGGGCATTGGACACCCCTATAGCCAAGTTCTTTCGCGTGCGGGACCTTGTCGTAGAGGAAGATCTATGCCAGGCTGGCTGGGAGAAATGGGATGACAAGATAACGGCACAAAAAGTCAAACGGAAACATCAGTAAACTACTTGTTATAGCCCTGAGTAAATCAGTTAAACCCCCATACTGCTTTAGCGAGTGGTTATGGTGAAAATAAAATCCTTCTGAAGTAAATCTCCTTGTTTAGGTACCTGGGATAAGGCTACGTTGTATATGTTACCAAGTTAGCAACCCGGTTAAGCTAATGTGCCAGATATTACAATTAAAATTTGTTGTCAATTGAATCTGTAAACTCCCTAATAATAGACCCCAAGTAACTTTTTGAAATGCCAACCGGTTACAATATATTCAAGCAACTAGATGCCTCAGGTAGTTATATATAATTAAGATGTCATGACGACATCCATATCACCGTTCTCCAACTTCATGCTACTTAAACTGGGCGCGAGGCTATCCATTTCCTGCAGGGTATATTCCACCAGATAGCTCTCTTCGACGAGCTCTTCCATGCGCTTATAGTGCCGCTCAGTGTAGACCTTGAGCGCGTTTAAGACCTCCTTTACACTCTTCTGGCCTTGGGCTCCCTTAACAGATAGACTGGAGAAACGTGATGCCGGGTAACTCTTTACGAGAGCCCACAGGATGCGCTGAGCCATAGGCGCAGTCCGGGCATTGGTGTTCCAGTCTCTCAACCTCAAGAGGAGCAAGAATAGTTGATCGTCGGAAAGGGACGCTAATACTTCGTCAACTGCCTTTAAGCCGGAAAGGCTTTCGGGGTCTGCTGTCTTCGAATTGACTACCCGTTCGAAGAGACTCTGAAGCTTGCGAGGATGGTTCAGTTGAAGCGCCATTGTTATTGCTTCCCGATAGGCTCCCACGTATTCGTAATTTTCAAGCTCCTGTTCCTGCTCAATACGCTTTAGTGCTGCCTCGTTGGAAGCAATCTGCGTTTCGCTCGAGGTATCCTTCCAGAATGTTACAGTTGAGTCGCCGCTACCAGATACGATCATGTTAGTCCCGGGATGTACCGCAAGTGCCCAAACTCGGTCCTCATGGTTATCCAATGTGCATTCGTTCTCGCCGTTATTAACGTCCCATACTTTCACCAGACCATCTCCTCCGGCGCTAGCGCACAGTATAGGCTTTTTACCACGCTCTTCGTTCGGCGGGATATTAAGCCATACTACTTTAAGGACCGTATTCGAATGGCCCTCGAATGTCCTCAAACATGTATAATCCGTAAGATTCCAGAGCTTGACTGTCTTGTCACCACTTCCAGTGAGTATAACACCTTTCCCAGCAACTGATCCTTGCTCGCCTTGGAGCACGGGTGTGCTAGGCGGGGCGAAGCTGACTGACCAAACACCTCGTTTGTGACCTCGGAGAATACCCTGCACCTCTCCCTCTTCTATCGACCATATTTTCACTGTTTTATCCTGGGAAGCCGAGGCGAATAAACGCGATGCATGATTAATATCGATAGCATTGATGTCCTTGTCGTGAGCTTTCCGGGTATACGCAGCTCTGATGGACATCTTTGCACCGTGCTGAGGCTCTTTAGGGACCTCCCATCGTTTTATAGTCTGGTCTGACGATCCTGTAATTAAGAATGAAGGTGAATGACCTAGTGGATCAGCAAATGCCTTCGAACCTTCCACTGGTCGACTTCTAGGTAATGCTACAGCCCCGACAGATTCGGCATGTCCCGGAAACGTTGCCCAGCAGATATAAGAATTATTAGCCGGGTCTACGCGCCACAGCTTTGCAGTGTTATCTTTAGCGCCCGTAGCGACCCAGTGTCCAGACCAGTCAACATCGAGGGATATTATGATGTCTTCATGACCCTTGAGGAGGGCAATATCTTGTCCAAAATACTCGGAAGATACTATAGCTTTCGTCCCGGACTTTGGCTCGGTTACGGACACTATTCGGATATCTTCGGAGTTCGTCGCCAAAGCCATTGCAGAATGGTCTGGAAGTAGATATCGTAAATCTATGATATCGTCGTGGGTACCCGAAATTCGTCGGAACGGTTCAGGAGGCGGTAGCTGGGATTGCTTGTGGACATCGGAAGGAACGTCAAATAGAGAAAGCGTGTGGTCGACTTGAACACAGATTACGAATGGGAATTCTGGCCTATAGATAGCTCCTACAAAAGCTTCAACCTCAGACTTCGGCGCTTGCTCTTTTGTGAGTTCCCGTCCAGTTTCTGTGTCCCAGAACCGTAAGCACCCGTTCGATCCGGCAGTATAGGTGAGTTGGCCATCCCCAATAAAACCGGCTGCCTCGATAAGCTCGAAGCATGGAACAACCTTCCGTATCTTCCAAGACTTTGCATCCCACCATCTGACCGTTTTGTCCCTGCCAGCAGTTACCAGCACATTTTGTGAGGGAGAGTAGTCCAGGCCTTGGACATCTGAAACGTGCGAGTCGAGGTTTGCGACGACGCTCCTCTTGTGTAAGTCCCATATACGGACTTTTCCATCTTGGCTTCCCGAGGCCAGTCGGAATTTTGCCGTGGAGTTCGTGTCATTTCTATCGTCTTCAACTGCGCCCTTTGATTTTCTTCTTTTACCCTTGTCCTTCACGTCGTTTTCTATAGCGCCTGTCGAACCCGCAGCGAGTTCGAAAAAGTGCAGAGCAGACACAAGCACACTCGGTCCTCGAAAGGTATGTGTGACATAACCGCCATTAATATCCCAAACCTTGATTGAACCATCGGTTCCTCCAGTCGCTAAGAGGGTGCTAGTTTTGTCGACGGCCAGCACAACGACGGGAGTTGTGTGAGGTTTCAATGTTCGTACCAATTGAGGTTCTATCGAGTCGGTGGAAGCCTTAAGGGCATATATCCGCATAGATAACGAGCGAGAACATATAATGAGGTGGGATCCCGAAGGAGTTACTGTTCTTTAATGAGCCATGGCGCGTTTGATTTTGGCAAGTATTCGGATCGAACTTACAAGTTAGTGTAGAGATTAATTCACCATCCTATATAATTAAAGTCAGTAACAAGTTCCTTATTAGCATTACAGAATTTCAGAACACTAACTCCTTCTACTGTCGTGATGTGCTTCCCTGTCTTTATGTCGGTCAAGATCGCATCTTCACCAAGAGTCGTCGCGAGAATTCGTGCGCCATTCTCCAATGCGACAGCGCCACCTGTAAAAATGGGTCGAATTACTTCGGTGGCTTCGAAAGTTGTCTTAAACGGCGCTTTATTCGCCATTTCGAAACTGCGCAAGCATATAAGTAAGTTGCAAGAACCTACTCTCTCTCGTTGCTCGTGGGATGTTTTGGAAATTTTTATGACGGCGACGGATATCGATAAGAATTTCTTGCTGCATGTAATCCCTGCTTAGCTCTGTTAGGTACATCTGTTAGGTACCTAGTAGCCAGCAAGCTAGGGGTACCTTAGGTACCTAACCTATGTACCCGTAGATGGTCAGGTACGGCCCAAAATGCGTGGTGGGTGGTCAATGCTTCTATGTTCCTAATCTCATTCATCATCTTCGCCTTCGCGTTCTACAACTTCATCAATATGTACCAGTCTCACGTCTTTCGAGGTTTTCTTGGGCTTTGAAAAAATATCATGCCTACCTACTGAATCATAGGTTCATCTAGAATAAAAATCTCTATCTATGAACCGAAAAAACTCCATTCCATAATGGGGCGACTTGAACCCTTAACATCCCTAGCTTTAGTATGTATCCAGATATAAAGATTTAGTTTAACCTCGTAATGCGAAGCTTATAAATAAATAGGGCAGATCACCATACGATGATGTCGTCCCAGGGGAAGGAGAGGCAGACCCCCACGAGCCTGAAAAGCAGTACGACTCAACAGGGCGTATTGTGAACCCTCGAACAAAGAGGATCATTAAGGACATTATTCGTGCCCATAATGAGGTGATGCTAGTAATTGGTGTCGCCGAACCTGAGAATGGGGGCATCAGCCCAGCCGAACAGGAAATAACGAGGCAGTACCATGAGTATGAAAGCGATACGGGAAAGACCTTATATCAAGTGGGATCTACCCTCGGTATAATATGTACCTGGGGTGTTCTCAACATCCGACGACGCATTCTGGTAAGTTAAGATACGTCAACTATATTCATTTTAATACTTCACCTTCTCTCTGGACTTACTAACTTTCAAATAGGTATACAAAAGACACGCAGATGTCTCTTTCTTTCGCATGATACAGACGGAGCGTAGAAATCATTCCATCTTACAATTATGCTCTGCGGGTTATCCGTGCCACCTAGTCATGCACGCATTGCGGTTGACTTCTAGATACATGAGGATATTTACAAGCAGAGGAAAAAATCCATGGTAAATTTAGCGTCTCAGTTTAGATATCTATAATAAAAGCTGATAAGTTTCTAGGTTTCATGCCGCAATCGAATACATTCGATTTCATTTACACCTATTTCTGACAATGCAGCGTTTAGATTTGGTACCCGCGTCTCAGCTGCTTCCAGGCCCAAAGTTCTTTATACCTTTCTCCAGCTCATCCCCATTCGTTGCGCCACCTCCGATCGAATCAATGAGTATCTCAAGCATCTCCAGTTGGACCGGTCAACTGATTATGGGATTAGCGCCTTACGCGGCATTTTATGTTTGTGGGTTCATATGGCAGTCGACGTGCGCTGCAATGAGGATATCTATACGAAAGCGTCTGCCGCGGCCTCTTCTAAATTTCCCGACTGGCAGTCGAAATTCGGGGTCCAGTAGCACAACTCAGAGACAAGCTGTCCCGGAATCGCCAACTCTAGGAGCAGCTGATAGAGATATCAGACATCAGAACCCGGAAGCTGATGCTGCAACTTCGTTAGCTCTAGATGTCCAATCTAATGGTGAAACAGTTCCAGTTGGCTCGATCAGGAGACAGAGCACGTTTTCGAGCCGAGGCGGAGAGGACTATGGGACGGACGACGAAGACTCTGAGATGGTCAATCCTACACTTATTAGTTTTGACGTAGATACTAGTGAATCTACGGAACCACCTACTGGTGTTTGGTCAGCCGAGCTACGACCAAGTGTTCCAGGGGACTCTCGTCAACAACCCAAAGAAGCACCTCGTTATATCGTCAACCCACTTACCAATCTACCTTGCTCATTTGCAGCAGATATACTGGCTAACTTTGTTACAAACATCCTTTTCCTACCCATTGATTCGCATGCATTCCCGATGGTAGCACGGGCGCTTGCACGTAGGAGGGGCCTCCCGTATGAGGATATGTATGTTCGAGGCTTCCTGGGAGGTCTGACATGGCGTGGTGTTTTTAATATTATGCAGCTCGACATAATCAAGTTGCTCATCGCTGGCGAGGTCTGGGCTTTTACTACTGTAATTTCCCAATGGTTACATGTTACGGAGGAAGAGTGGAAGGAAATACGCAAGGAGGAAGACCAAGAATAAGCGAATATCCCTAGAGGGTTTACTCAAAGAACTGGATATTCCTCGTCTGCTACACCTATTCCTGGTGCAGAACCAGCAACAAATTCGGCAATAAACTCAAGGTTTATTAATATGATTGCCGCGGCTAAGATCATATCGTGGAGTCTGTACTATATGGGCGGTGAGATAAGGATACGCATTATGGCGATTAGGCGGTTTAATGGTGCCAGCATCATAAGGGGTAAAGCGGGAACAGGTTGGACTATCAG
The DNA here is from genome assembly GCA_022478815.1 of Daldinia bambusicola. NCBI lineage: Eukaryota > Fungi > Ascomycota > Sordariomycetes > Xylariales > Hypoxylaceae > Daldinia > Daldinia bambusicola. Next base: position 281,956 of record MU284091.1, on the reverse strand, counting down.
CATTCGGCACATGAATATACATGATGTTTATCCAAGCGGACTACTACGGTAGCACTTTGTAGAGTGCCGGGATTACACGATGCTTTATGTCATATAACTACGATAATCCACCGCAAAAAAAAACGGAACGTATCGTGAAGCTCTTTAGCCATCTCCGAATGGATCTTCAGCTTCGTGCAAAAAAAGCCTCAAAGTAAAATTGACATCAACACCATGTAGGCTCCAATGCTGTACCCACCTATGCAGATAAGAGTCTGCAGAAAAGCAAGCTTTTAGGGGGAGGCAACAACCCAGACACTTTCCCGTTAACTCACTCAGCAACGTTAACTTCCCGCCCCTTTCTTTCCAACTATGCCACCCTGGTGCAAAGGTAAGTGGATGTTGCTCCATAATTATATGTTCCAAGGGGCTCTCAGGAGCATCTGCACCGGTTTCCGCAGGAGGCCCAAGTCCAATATCGGCGCGTCTGAAGCCATCGTTACTCCCCATCCCATGCGTACGCAGTTCCATTCATGATCGCAAAGGGTCTCCCCTAGATATATAGATCATATAAGCGACGTCGATCCTGACGATGTAATGAAACGGCGATGACTGAGCCCCGACGGCTCCGGCATCTCGAACTGCCGCGTCTAACTTTCCCCCCTCTCGGCTTAGGATGATGCATGGCCGGGACGAAAAAGCAAATCGAAGCAAAAGGGGGCCTGAGTCACTAAACTACCTCCCTGTTTATTCCCGTCTACACGATCTGCAGCCCACACCCCCGGCATTGGCTCGGCATTCCGCTTTTCCGCGAGACGCCGAGTCTCGGCCCGCGAGGACCCGCAGACAACCAACGCCGGCGGAGTCCCGTCGGGGAGCAGCGGGGTCTGGAGCCTTTTTCGTGTTTCTATGCCTTAGCTACCGTAAGTCATTGGCATTGCACAAGCGGTATCCGTTGACAACATCAAGTCCTTTCAGCCGTAGCGGTATGAAGTCTCTTTATATGCCTATGGGCCTTGTAATGACCCCGCGCTATAACTCACCCCACCGTCGACTTGATGATTTCTTTTATTTATATCGAATTATATATAGTACAAATGACAACTTGTGTTCCCCCAGACTTTTGCCTTTTTGTGGTGACGGCATATCGGTTCGAAGGCCAATTACAAGAAGCCTATTCTTGGCATATCAAAGCGTCTAACTGCGGTTTCTATTGGTGTAGTTGGGATTGTCAACGGCAGCTTGCTAACCGTTAGTAGGAAACTAAGTCTATATGATAATGCCCATATTCTAACACTATCAATTGCAATCTCGGATTTACGTTCATTTTTAACCGTTTGAGTAATTGACGTCAGCGACTAGTAGTAACTACCTAGACGAACAATGCAGATTCGATAGGACACAGCGGAAGATGGGGTGCATCTGAGACAGCAGAGAAAAGTTTTCCTGGTCTAGATGCTACGGGGGCTAATTGCAATCCAACAGGAGGTGGCGTGATTCCCCATGTGTTTGCATCGAATTGAGAAGGATTCTATGCGGGATGCCGGTTTAAGGCATCCGTTTTGACTATGATAATTCTAGGAAGGACGAGTTGTTCAATTTCAGGCATAACAATCTGCCAATTCCTTGGAGAAGCGGCACACATACATACGAGAATTGCTCTCTCGCGAAATGCACTTGGCCCTACGCAACTTGGTTCTTGGATCGGGCGAGAGGGTGGTCTTTTCACATGAATCTTGCGGGGCCCCAGAAACCAAGCCAACGATCCTAGACCCTTGGAGTTGGCAAATGAAAGATGTGAGCTCGACTAGAGCGTTCTTGGGATTAGCTTCAACCCCATCGCCATGCGATGCGGAGTAATCTAACCTTAGGCGGCTACTGTAGATCACCCCATGATTTTGATATTTTTGCAAGAGGGATTGGCAATTGCTCCGATCCATGGTTCTTCCAATTATATTTTGTCCGCGAGGGGGGAGGATCATTATGAGAATATAGAGGTGAAAACATGATAGATACAATACGAGTGGTAACTTAAGGAGCAACGAAATCCTACCTAACTCAACCTCCTCTGGCCGCATATCATATGAAGTTGGAACGCTCCTATCGCTTGCGGCCCGCGACCCACGACCTTCTCCGCATTTGAAAATCATGTATGTAGTTAGTATCGTTGAATAACACCTAAAAAACAGGGATTCAAAAGTTGCTAGTGAACAAGACTAACTACGTATACTATTTGTTGAAACTTGAAAAATACTCTGGAGCCGTAAGAGCTAGACACAAGAAGAGGCTAGGTTACTATTTGCCGGATCGCTGTATAGTCTTGTCGGATACCATGTCGACCGTCTATTCGAACCCGTCCGGTCTATCGGCGTGTTAACGTGGTGGCCAAGTCACTATTACTCACGTCCACAATCCAGACCCGGAGGCCTTAATCTTGGCATCGGATAGCTGGGAAAAGATAAGATCTCGATCTGCCACTTAGCTCTTACCTATGGATATTGGTTTGTTGGAGCAAGTGTATATATTATAAGGGCTTATTAGTGCCTCTTCAAATGTCAGGAGATTATGCCGTCAATGTTATACTCTCTGTAGCAGTCGCATTGCTTAAGGAAAAGCGCCATTAGTCCGACTGGTGAAAGGGATGAAGCGGAACGGCGTGGGGCTGAGTAAGTTTAATGATGGAGCCCTTCCGGAGGACCTAGTCCTGCTAGGCCAGACGATAGCATGCACCAAGGTGGAGACTCTACAGGGTTACGTAATGTGAGGCTAATAGTGAGTAAATGATCGGAGGTACGTACAGGAGACTGGGAGAGTACAAAGATACATACCTAGGTACCTAATCAAAGTATCGTCACATCGCATGTGGTCCTTGAGCCCGCTTTTCTTTAAGCTGCAGGTGCTAATTCATTGGGGGAGATATTTGACCCGCTTTCGCAGTTACATTTTATGCCGACCTTTAAGTCTTCGAAGTTGCATTTTAGGTATGAAGCTTAGGTACGAAGTTACGAAGCTACCTTCGATAAGGTACTGGAAACTCCGGTCTTTGGTTCGAAGTTTCTTTGTCTTTTTTCTGTCTTTTTCTGTCTTTTTTCTTGGGTTGTGTCACCCTGTCATAACAAATACAAAGACAGATCGTGACCCTACAGAAATTTCATCGTTGATACGTCACATTCCCTACCCATTTGTACAAGCCAGATAAGCCAGACAAGCTCGTGATCTGTGATACGTTATGTCAATCTAAAAAAAACAAAAAACAAAAAAAAAAGGGATTTGCATAATTATTAGAACAGAAAAAACTACCAATGTTAAATGATTCGTATTTCTACATCCCTAACATAACAACTCAATTCTCCGAATACGGATATTTGCCTGGTATTTTCATATTTTCCAAATTCTAGAACTTCGACCGATTTCTTCCGCTAGGTACTTAAGCTGAAGCCGAAACTGGGCGGCCCCAGTTGTCAATAACACGTTCCAACACGCCAACCCGTCAATACTTACATACGCTACGCCAATACGTATGGCAAATGCTTGGGATGCTAAAAATGTTTTTCTAATGAAGACAATCTCATAGGACACGAGGCCCACTTGGTTTTAGGGTTGGCCGCATGCGGCGTCGATGATGACAGAATAAAAGAGTTTAGTGCTAATACGCTACGCTAAGGTCTACCTAGAGGTCCAAGGCCTAAGGTCCAAGGCCTAAGGCCTAAGGTATTGAAGGTATAGAGCAGGTACCTAAACTAATGTACACAGCGACGACGGTGACGGGGTTGGCACCGATATCTTCTATGCCCCTGAAATTCCTAAGTTACCTTTTACCTAGTTATTAGTTATTTCTTTAATGTCTTTCTTCTCCCCATCCCGACAATTACCGCCCAATTTTTTTTGCATATCGTTGCAATTTGAACGGCACTTATTCTGCGCTTGCAGCTTGTAGTTTGCATTTTTCATACTCCAGACTTACGGAATGCTTGCGTGCAACCGTCTTTTATGTACGGCCGGTTTTATATCGGACAGCCCTTGAACCACACGGATATTTTTGTAGGTCGGGCGAACGGCCTTCGATCGTTGTTTGTTTTTTTTTTTTTTTTTTTTTTTTTTGATGTCGTACATGTCAAGGCCTTCGAGGGTGACAGGGGTTTGTAGTCTAGATGCCAATTGGGATCAAAATTATCCCTTCCCATCAGGTTCGACTGAGATTATGATATGTCGTTATGGATCTGGCTCTCCTACATCCTCACCGATATTCAAGCAACCTTTCTGGCAACATATTGAGATTGAGACTTGTTATTAAGTCGTTTGCATAGACGAGCTCTACTTGTCATGTTAATTATTGCCGAAGAGCTAAGAAGCTACCAGCTTTATCTGACCTTGATGGGCATCGATTCCATAGAAATGCATTTTCTCTCTTCCCCACTAAGCTGACTCAAGGTCGTGGCCAACTAAGCCTCCTTGAGACTAGGAAACTAAGCAACGTGATGCAATCAAAAATTATACAGAGAACCAGCGACTTGGTATTAAGGTGGTGTATATTGATGATTGGACGCTCCGCAGATTCCAAGAACTGAGTAGCTTCACGCACCAATCAGACCTGGGCGTCAAGCTCTTTTTCACGATCATGATCCTGAAGGCCAAGGCTGGGGTTAGACGGAAAAGAATCGGAATAGGAATCGGAATAACACCCAACTCCCTGGACTCCATACGGTAAGATTGCCATAGCCAGCTGGCTGGTCGTTAGGTACCGTAACTGCAATGCGCTGGGTATGATGTAGGTATTGCTTGGTTTGGTACTGAAGTCAACAAATCACATCTCTCCTGTCAAGCCAGGCGATTGCTGTTTACATAGTAGAGGATTTGTCGAGGTCACAAGGATGGCGAGGCTACGCCTTACCAGTTGCTTCAGATGTGGACATGTGAGAAGCCCGTTTAATCGTTCTAACGTTAGTCTCACGAAAGCGTTCCTTGCCGAAGCCAATGATAGGAGACGCACGCGAACACTTATTATGGGGACAGCAAAAGCTAGGTTTTCACTAGGATTGCATGCAGGATAGTAGACCCCGAATTACGATTGTGAGCCCCCATCCGGAATCTGGTGGAGCGGCGACTTTTCCCAGAGAGGCATTCATTTATGGACGGTGGTATTGTGGTTAGTAGTACTCTGGTATCTCTGGTATTAGTATTATTGTAACAATGGAATATACATAATGCCATGAATCCCCCCCACTAGGTAGATATCCACCTCCACACAAATCCCGTCCTATCCACCCGTCCTTTCTTTCTCCTTGTAATTCCAAAACTTCTTAATTCCTAAACCTTCTCATGCTGTCGAGAATCCTGGGGTCCCGTTTACTAGTTGTCGTTCGGTGTGGAAGTCTGAGGTGGGAGAGAGAGTCCTCTCCCCCGTAGTTTCGTCGTCGCAAATATCAACTATCTGATCCAGCTTACACTTACAAGCATCGTCCACCTCGTGACCTTATTTTACATTCCAATACGTCTTCATAGTTTTTACTTGACACCGGAATCTGTCTCAGACATACAGGATAGCTCGGGTCTTTTAGAGTGCAGTTTTTCTTACAAATTTACGCTACCAGCAACAACTGCAAGTTCTCGTCTCGTTGGGGAGAAAGTCTACAAGATGGCGATAGGAGACACAGTTGCGGTCCGTTCACCCGAACAACAAGCCGACGAATCGGCAAACATCACCATGGCCGACCGCCCATCACCAGTACCAGAGAACAAAGAAACTTCACCAGATTCGAATGCTCAGTCAAAGAAGCGATCAGCGTCAACTTCAGAACCCAATGGCTCGGCAAAGGTTACCAAGCGGAGAGCGGCGAGGGCCTGCATCAGTTGTAGAAGCCGAAAAGTTAGGTGTGATGTGGTTGAAGGTGCTCCATGCGGTAATTGCAGATGGGACAACGTCGAATGCATCGTACAGGAGAGTCGTCGTAGGAGGTGAGTTATCATCTTCCCCTATTCCCTTGCCCTGATTCTCTTGAATTTCCTGATTCATGTTCCAAATTTCTTGTTGCTACTCTCATTATTCGACCTAAGTTGCGTCACTCTCCAAATTCTGTCTCATTTTTCAGCTCCAAAAAAAAAGAAAAGAAAAAATAATAATCTCCAAAACCACGTTTCTACTTTTTGGTGCGGCGAAGCTTACAATCCCTGTCATTTTTGTGTACTACAGAAAGAATCTTTTTCATTCGACTTCATCAACCGCCTCTCATAGCAGCAATGCCCCGCAGGCTGCCGAGGCCCAGCTGAGAGCGAAGCCTGCGAATCCAGTCGCTATCGCTTCGGCTGCCGCTCCGTTGCATCACTCTAAGGATGCAACTCAATCTCCGACGTCTGGTAATGATGTAACTGCTTCAGGGGGGATTTTGGACAGCGGCTTGGACAGTCACGTTCCTCATTTGCTATGTAAGTCGAGACTGTGGACCTCCAGATTTTCACATGCAAATATGCACCAACCTATCAGCAAGGCGTCAAGCCCCGTGCAACACCCGTAAGCATCCCCTTGTTGATCACAAGGACTGACATGTGCTTCAGACCAACGATCAGGACTGCGACCTGACCCCGTATTATTGTCTACCCTTCAGGCCAGCAATAATGGATCAAGATACCCCAGTATCTGGCCGAATCCAAACACGTGTCAGAATTCAAGCTCGGCTGCCGGTACGGGGGCATTGAGGACAGCACAATTCCTCAGTTCTCTCGAGGAGCCCGATGCCTCATCGCAATTGCCTGCATTCATCCGACCTCTACCGGCAAAGATTGCCCCTGAAGATGTATCTTACCTTCACACCAAGGGAGCGCTCACGCTGCCAAGCCTCAGCCTTCAGAATGCTCTGCTTACCGCTTACGTCGAGTATGTCCATCCTTACATGCCTCTTATTGAGCTGCATGATTTTCTTAGTATGATCAATGCCCGAGATGGCTTGTACGGTCAAACTAGCTTGTTCCTTTACCACTCTGTTATGTTTGCAGCAACCGCTTTCGTTGATGTGAAGTACCTGAAAGATGCGGGCTATGCTAGTAGAAAGGCTGCTCGGAGGGAGTTCTTCTACAAGGCAAGGGTAAGACAGACTACCATTCAAGATCCTCTGTACAGTTACTAACATATCTAGCTTCTATACGACTTCGATTACGAGAGCGATCGCCTCATTCTCGTACAAGGACTTCTATTAATGACATATTGGTACGAGACACCGGACGACCAAAAGGACACATGGCATTGGATGGGAGTTGCGATCTCGTTGGCACACACTATCGGCCTGCACCGAAATCCGGCCAACACCAACATGACGCCGAGGAAGCAGAAGTTGTGGAAAAGAATCTGGTGGTCGTGCTTTATGCGGGATAGGCTGATCGCTCTGGGTATGCGACGACCGACACGAATAAAGGATGAAGACTTCGATGTTCCGATGTTGGACGAGCAGGATTTCGAGATCGAGCCGCTGGCAGACGAAGTTCAGGTCATCAGCCCCGAGTGCACGTTAGTGCGCGATGTTGTGATGCAACAGGAACTTGCCTTAATGTGCATTGCAAAGGCAAAGCTCTGTCTTTGCATTAGCCACATGTTGAAGGCACAGTACTCTGTTCTCATCAGGGACAAGTCGAGGGCGGAAAACACCACGAATAGCACGATGATGTTATTCCCTAACAAACAGCTCGACAATGTAGAAAGTGTTAACTCATGCGACTTGGAGCTCCTCACCTGGGTACAGTCACTCCCACCCTGCTGCCAGTACAGACCCTTATCAGCCCTGGATCTGAAAAACGGTCGCGCAACCATCGCCGTACACCGTAATCTGTTACATATGGTATACTATACGACAATATCAGCTCTTCACCGACCACAATTCCTCCCCTCATCTCCGACACATGCACCCCAGACGTCCGCTCAAGTCCAGGAAATATCAAGGACGCGGGTCCGTGACGCTGCAGCCCAGATTACGCGCATGGTTACCGACTTGCATACCCTGCGACTGGAGAAATATCTCCCGACCACGGGTGTGACCGTGATCCTCCCTGCTATGATTATCCACTTGCTAGAGATGAAGAATCCGCTACCGCAGCCCCGCGATGTCGCCATGCGAGGCTTCAAGCAGTGCATGAAGGTGATGGAGAAGCTGCGCGACATCTACTCGGCGGCGGACTACGCGGTCGCGTTCCTGGACGCCGCGCTGCGAAAGGCGGCTATCGATTTGCAAGTAGCGCAGAACCAAGCGTACGCGATGGGGACTCCTGGGGCTGGGGCTGGGGCCACTGCTGGTACCACAGTGAAGACGCCCCTGGCTCAATTTACAACACCTGCTACTGCGTCCGTAATCGAAAATATGACGACCCCGCCGCCAGAGAACGCACCGTACGCGACGACCCAGGAGGCTAGCCTGTTCACGAAACCTGCGCCTCAGCCGTTCGTGCCACCCGCGGATCTGATCGCGACGGCGGTCCACTCGCCCCCCCACACGGAGAAGGACGTGCTGACGCCCAGCGCGAGCGGGTCCTCGGATGGGCACGCCGCGCCCCTGGACATCGAGATGGACTTCGACAGCCTGGACCACCACGACGAGTTCGACTGGAACGCGCTCACGGGCACGAATATTGACTTTGACCAGTGGCTGCAGTTCCCGGGCGACGGCATGGGGGCCGCCGCCACCACCACCACCGCCGCCGCTACGGGGACGGACGGTGCCGGTGTCGGTGGCTTGGTCACGATGAGCGATATCGACGGCTCGGCGAACTTCAACTTGGGTTTTGACGGGACTGGACAGGGGGGCGTTGTTTCGTAAGAGAAGGGAAAGAAAGAAAGAAGGAAAGAAAGGGGGGACGCCCGGTTAATGAACGCTATGACGGATTGGTTATATTGGAACATTTTGACGTGTTGACTGTTGTTGGCGACGCAAAAAGACAAGGCTTGAACTTGCTTATTTGGGGACACTACTACTAATGGCGTTACGGCCTTTTTCTTCTTTTCTTTTTGTTTTTCTTTTTTGTTTTTCCTTACAATACCGTCTTGCTATATAGATGTGGGCATGCATAGGTAATTTTCCATTTTCACGGGTCGAAGGCGTTGGGATAGGTTAACGTGGAAGGGGGGTGGGTGGGTTCCTCGAAAAGTTCTACCTGATTTTAAGGGGAGCTGTATATAGTCGGCGCAGGGCTTTTTCTTTTTTCTTTTTCGCTTCTTTCTTTTTTCTATACCCGTGACGAGTATGGAATTACAAGTGGGAACGAGGAAGGGGGGAGGAGGAAAAGGAGTGAGTTCACTCGTGATTTATTATAGACTTGGGGCGGGTTTGATATAATGACTAGTTGAAATGAATATATTAACACGTCTTCTTAGAAACTATTTACCTTAGCTATATGCCCTAGAGATGTGATGTACCTTAGGTATCTTTTATTTTAACTGACAGGCTACCTCATATGCGATCTGTAGTGTAACCAGAGCTTATACCTAATAGTGCCTTGGCTGAAAAGAGGCTTAAAAAGAGGCTCTGGTATAATAAATAAATTGGTTTGGCTGGCGGTGTGGCACTGTGGCTCTTTGAGATGGACAAGGTAGCTTGCTGCACATCATCTTTTCCCTGCATCGAAAAGCTACGAGATCCGAATGTGATATCTAGAAAGATGAATAAGATAGCATCGCGTACATATACTAGTAGATCTTCTGATCATAACTAGGTACCTCCCTACCTAAGGTATATTAGGTACGTGGATGGGAAAATGCTGTCACTATCTACTGCACAGTAGACATGCTACACGTGTTTCTGCATAGTATAACTTGAATAAAGGTTAGTTACCTGCAATCGGTCATCAGTCTCATCTAATAGGCTATGAGAGAGGCCTCACTACCAGCGTACTGACCTAACACTAGAAAAAGAGAGATTGTCAACCAGCACAAGTCAGAAAATACGTACTGTATGAACTGTATAAACTGCATGGTCTTTATTCGATAGGAAATTATCTGGTAGATGTCTCGGCGTACCTCATTTTCAGGTGGGATATTTTAATGAATGGACAAGGGTGGAGCCTAGAGCAAGGGTACCTGGGCCAGCTAGGTAAGGTTAGGTTAGGCTGGTGTTAGTTATTCATAGTGTTGTCCTATGTGATAGACCTTGGTTCCAGCATACTTTCATAATAGTTTAATGAGTTTTTAGCGCTCTAGAGCTAGTAAACGTTGCCCGGGCGGTTCGCCGTTTCCACAATTTGTATTGAAAGCCATGAAGTACCTGGATCTGGTAGCTCACTTGAAACCCGTCCAATTGGATACGCGCTGTACTTCCCGGCTTGTACTTCCGCGCGAAGCTCTCTGAGGTACTTCGTAATTCTTTTCGCATTCGACCTCTCCCCAGCTTCTTGTATCTCCTACTTTTTTTGGCCCTACATACAGTCCCGATTCCTTTCATTCGCTTCTGTCTTTTCTTTTATGCTTCTTTTGCCTTTCGCCTAAGTCATCCATTAGGTTTATTGTGTTCTCGATTCCTTGTTATTTTTTTGTTATTTAAAAGTAAATGTGCATTACAATTACTGCATCACTGCATCACTGCATCACTGCGTAATCCCGCCGCTCCTTTGAACACGTCGCATACCCACCTGTCGCGCATATCGCCAATGACGAGCAGCCTCTAACTTAAGTCTATCCGAGACCAATCCACCTTAGCTACGTTGCCAGGTTACTGAATATTTATCTGCGGGTATCCGAACGACTTGAAACTTCTCTTTCGAAAACCCGCCGGCTTTCTAGAATCGCAGTGACCGGTCCCCAGCTGTTCCCCCCTTCTTTGTGTTACGAAGAGAGGAACTTGCGGGAAGGCGGAAAGGCGAACAAGGTCCTTGGATGTAGTAAAGTTCGAGGGGAAGGAGATGAAAGTTTACAAACGACAAACTCAACTACCAACGCTTCTCGTCATGGAGGATCGAATTTAAAAATTTCCCGCACTTACACCTTTCCCGTGTCGACAGGTCATATTCGAGCTGGAAATGCCGGTTCGGAAAGCTACACCGCGCAAAGAATCCCGGATACTAACCCACAGCAATTAGAAGACATGGCCGAACAGCGAGTTTTCACGCCTTCCGGCTCACGGGGCGCTGTTCGACGACACTTTCGCTCGAGCTCCCAGTCTCAGTCGCAGTCTCCTACTCACAGTTCCCATCGTCCTAGCGACGACTTGCTTTCTCAGCTTACACCTCTTTCGGCAGTAGATGCTCTTCGATCCCCGACGGGAGCCTTAAAAACATGCATGGACAGAGCCTCGGCCTCCGAGCAGGCCTTTGCGATGAAAACGGCGGTCGCCTCCCAGAAGATACATGAGTGGTTCGATGAGCTCTCCAGCTGGCCTTGGCCCAAGGACAACTCTTCCGCCGGGTTCAAGATGCCTTCTAACAAGGGAAGGAACCCATCCGACCCGAAGACACCAGGAGATGATTCTAACGATGAGTTGGCGGAAACTGGCCTGCTTTTTGATGGGGGTTATCTTGGTAGTCTTCCTGCCGCCGATGTGGATCGATACGAGAAACGGGTCGAAAAAATACAACGAGAGCTGGACAGTCTAGACCTCGAGGAGATTAAAAAGCAAGTTTTACACAATCATATTATGCCACTTTCCCGACCTGGCACTCCACTATTCGAAGGCGACCGCTCGCTTACGTCCACTCTTATGTTCTCGAAGATGGAAGATCTGACTGCGGTCGTTACGGCGATTATCATACAAGCCCTGCCGTGCTTATCCAGACTGTCAAGACTGCTGAGTATGTGGAGCGTGCGTTTTGTGGTCCTGCGAAAAGTACCGTCATTACATTTTATGATGGCAGATGCCAAGATGGCATTGCGTTCTGGCTGGAACGCCATCGACTCGACCGAGTCACGCCCCCCAAGTTCGGCCGGACACGATAATATGAAAAAGAAGCCTCGCCGACTTTCCAGGAATGAATTTGAGATCATAAAGGGTGTCATACAAAAGAAGATAATGAAACCAGGCCAAGTCCTAGATTCTATGCTTGATTCTCTGGAAGGATCAACGGATACTTTACCGGATGAGTGGTTGGACCGCATGGAGGCGATTGAAAAAGATTATGCTTCGTGGGAGACGACCGCTGAACAGAAAGTCCGAGAGAACGAGGGGTCTGCTCCATTTAAGGGATATCCCGCGCACGGGTCTCATACCGGACCAGAAACCCCTCGACCAAAAATCAAGGTCCATGGTCCAAGCCCAACTAGAGATCTACCTGATGTTAGCCAGTTTGCCTCACCTCCGATGCCAGAACAACCCTCAGCAGTTAGGCCCGGACGAAGGCCAGGCTTACCCAACCCCGGGCCGTCGCGAAGAAGATCTACGGTTTCTTCCCGAAAGGAGGGTGGGGTGAGACTTTTGACCGAGGAACGAAGTAAGATCATTCGGAGATCAGCTTCGCAAACCTTCGAACCGGCAAGACACGTAGCGTCTCGACGTGATATGGGCCCGGGAAGTATGGCCAGAGGAGCAAGCTTCAGTTACGACGGTGCTCATGAGGGGCGACCGGCAAAGATCCCAACAGCCAAGTCAACGGGCGTGCTACCCAATTCCGCACGTCTTTCCCAGGGTAAACAGCCTCGAGGTCAGACACAAGATAAATATAGAAATAGTCAAAGTGGACCAGTCCTAGGTGAAGTTAGTCGCAACATGGTCCGCAGCCATTCCCAAGAATCCAACAAATCTGATACAGCTGTTGGGGGCGGGGCGACTTTACTCGAGGATGATCTTGACTTCTTGGAACCTTCGGTTCTAGAAGCAGTGGATGAGGAACGTGAAGAGCCTGAGTTGCCCCCAGCCCGGTTCGAAGAACGAAAGAGCAGCACGGGGTCTTTCGCTTCCACGGTTATTCATGACCCCCTTGACGGTGGAGTCTTTCTAGGTCACTCTGATAATGGGTCCTTCAGAGAGGGGTCTATGGAACCAGATCTACCACGTTTAGCGGACCCCGATGAGCCATTCTTGAGTGATGGTATTAGTCCACCTAGCTCTCCACCCCTGCGGTACAAGAATCGGTCTACCTCTGTTACTTTTAAGGATGTTCCTGAGGTTGCGCACTTGCCACATGCCAGTAGCACTCCACCGCAGAGCCCTATCGAGTCACCAGAGACCATAGACGGTGATGGTTCTTTCGAATATGATAGCCAGTCTGGCAGTCCAGGCCGTATGAGCTCTCTTAGCGAAGATGACCATCTTCAACAACAGATTAGCGATCTTCTTGAGTCTATCCCGGCTAGGATCCGTCTTAAGAGGACCCCTGGTGTCAATTTGAACCCACCCGATTTTCAGTACCCCTCGCAACCTAAGCCTAAATCCTCCAATGGCACACGCCGGAGCAACTCTGGTTTGTCCTCGCGTGGGGGAACGCCGTCCTTCTCTCGTAGCGGAACTCCTTCGTTTATGTTAACCCCAGCGAGAGAGCCTCGCCCCAGGTCAAAAAGCAGCCAAGGGATTAGAGTTTACCATTTGTCGCGATCCACCGGCGAGCCTCCTCTCAAACTATTGATTCGGAGTGTTGGAGAGAATGGCGAGAGAGTTATGGTACGAATTGGTGGTGGATGGGCTGATTTGGGCGAATATCTCCGAGAATATGCATTGCATCACGGCTCACGGTCTAGGGGTGAAGGAAAGGTGGATATCAAAGATGTGCCTACCGCACCACCTGCTGCAGGGTCAAGTCCGACAAGCCGTCCCAGCTCTGCTATGGGTGGTTCTCCGGTTTCACCTTTGGCAATCCGCAAGACTAGAAGGAGTGTGGGTTCCGATGGAGCACCAGTGAAGTTCCCAACTATGCCATTTGCTAGTCTTCCAGAAGATGCGGAGACATCCCCTCCAGAAATATCGACTAGGTCGCGCTCCTCGTCGCATATGGATTGGGATGAGGAGGATAGCGCCTTAGGTCTGGCGGGTCCGAAAGGGAGACGCGTAGACATGAGTGATGAAAGCCGGGCTTGGGTCGAGAGTGTGAAGGAGAAGGTCCGAATTGCTAGCAACGATCGGGTACCACCTCCGGAGCAACGATTAGACACGAAGTTTGGTGAGATGGGCAGAGTTGGGGGTACTAAACGGTTGTTCAGGAAGCACTAGGGATATCTCTACGACCCGTAACGTACTTTAATCTAAAAAAGGAGTCACGTCAGGGAAGTAAAGAGGGAGTTGGAATTGCTCTGGGGAAGGGGGAAAACGGAGAGGAATATTCCGTGAGAATAAACCCGGGCATGAGGATACGGTTCGGTTAGCATTCCAGGCCGGTGTTCAACGGTTTTTTATCATAAACGGGCGGCTCTACGGTTCGAGTGTCTACCACTGCACATTCACACGCAAACACACATACAAAGTTTCTTTTTTGTCATCAAGCATATACTGCTACCGGACCCAATACCCCCTATTTTCTTGACAATCATTTGGCACTTACAAAAAAAGTGTTAGGACATTCGTCCGTTTACAGACAAACACTTGAAATGCGGAAACGCAAGTAAATACAAACTACATTCATATTAAACATTTTGGTTATCTACGTGATTTTATATATGTGATATGTTACTTTCTATGGAACTGTTAACTTATTTCGAATTCTACGTGACTTAGACAAACGGAGACACATACCTACCTGTCTACCAACCAACCTACCGCATCCACGTCGAAATATCTCGAAGCCTGAAATCAGTGATCACATCTTTCGACCGGGGAAGTGGTAATGTGGGGGGAAGCTGAAGGAAATACTTTGCGAGTTAACTCGCCCCGTAACACCTTGCGGCGGCTGCCCTACGGCTTCCGTGGCTACTTGCATGTTGCTTCTCGAGTAGCGCTCGCACGAAGCGGGATCTGGCTGGGCCGCTTTCTCCTTCTTAAGGAGTATGTATGTACCTAACTTTAGGTAGTAGCGTAGGCACGGTTGGGGGTTGGGGGAAGGCTAGACCGAGCCGGACTTTGGCACAGAGCTACCCCTTCCCCCGGGACGGGGAACGTGGATGAATGGGGCTGTGAAGAGAAGTCTTCGTAGAGCTTGATGATGATGGAGTCCGGATCTGGTTACTACTGGAGGTCTGAGGGGTGTACGTGTACGTGTAGATACGGTACTCTTTTTTTTAGTATAGGGGAGTCTGTCAAAGTGAAGGGCACCACCATACGACTACGAGCTTTTGGACGGTTACTTTTTTATCTGGGGTGGTATAAACCCCTTGATCGGGCAACCAACATACGTTAATCTAGTGCGATGCAATTGCGGTTGTGATAGCGATGGTGACTTTTTTTTTTTGCCTTGTGCCCGAGTTGCACCTCTCTCTCCCTCTTGTTCCCTCCGACCAAGCTCGACTTGTTCGCTTCTGTATGACAATCCCGAACGTCGAGTGCAACACCGCCCTATATCTTGTACCGCGCGAAACGGTAGTGTACATGTAGGCTATCTTTTTTTCGCATATGCCATGTCCCCATACCCACGCCCTCATGCGTCAAGACTCGTCCTGTAGCGGTCCGTGCCGTAGCAAACGGAAAAGCCTAAACTGAATCACTCCCCCCGTGCTGGATGGGGGCGATACTGGGCTCTGTCGTCCTACGGAAAGCTGCCACGCGTTCGGCTTTCGGTCGACACAATTTTTTATCTTGATGGGGGTGTGGAGAAGTGCTTTTTTGGTTTCCTCTTTTCTTTTCTTTTAGCAGCCTACCGCTCATACCTATGTTGTTCAGCTCCGGGTTTTGATAACGATCTCTCGCCTCCACGTCGATTTCGCCTTCTTTTCGGCCCGTGGGGGATAGGCTGCCCCGTGTGGATCGACGTTACTATCTACGCAGGGAGGCGGCCGGTTGCAGATTCCGTTATCGGGTTGGGCTTTGCGCATTTCGGTGTCTTTGGCTGGATAAGGTGAAGCGAGATATGAGGTTTACACGTCTGTTAAGCAAATTTCTTATTTTTGACGAAACCGAGTTTGTCGTTATCATAATCACAGGAGACGTCGTATCCCTCATGATATCTACCTACCTGTTCATATTAATCAACTATGTTCGTGCTACTGTCTACACGTAGATATGTAGGAATGGCCAGCTTGCCTCCTCTGGCAATGTTATCTACCTATTCTCACAAGGAGGTATTATCGTGATGCTCCTTGATAACAGTTTCATGAGCTGTCATGACGTGGTTCCTGTAATAGGAGACGGCAATTCATGCGGCATTTAGACCCCTTATCAGGCTCTGTACGTTAGGTAGGGGGACGATGGTAGATAGTGAGGGCTGAATCTGCTGCTACATTGACAGCCCCGTGGAAGTATACTCCAGCCCTACAGAGTTCTAGAAGCTCCAAATTCTCTATCTTTATTGTTTATCAATACTTCGTGATTATACTAAAGGTAGCTACGGTAACGGTCGGGTTCTTTTTCTAAATCTAGACTGTAAGTTCCTCTCCTTCGTATTATATATCGTAGCGTAGAGCACAACAGTATCGGCGCTGAGCTGTCGCAGCTGTGCCAAGGGGCACTACGGAATCATACCCGTATCCAATAGCTATATCTCCTAATATTATTGGCAGGCAAGAACTATTCTCAGCAGTTGTGCCTATGCCGACTACGAGCCTAACTACGAGTGTGGAGGTGTTTGCTGCTACGAGACTTCATGTACTAAGCACATCCGCGTGTCTTTTTCTTAGCAATATCAGAAACTTCGCTAAGCGTAGCACGTCGTTAGACAGTGTAACGGTTTTTATGCCGTCCTTTTGATACTGATTTCTTCATATTTACGTAACTGCCATGCTTTTTGCGCTTCATCCTATCAGCTTTTTGTATCATCTTATATACGCTCTATTATGGCAAACTTTACTATGATATACTTTTTTTCTGTTAATACAAACAAGAATTAGCGTCCTAATTTCGATAAGTGAGGCTTCCTCGCATCATTCTGCGTTGCTAATTGGAAATTTCCCATAGGCACGCAACACGTATCGGCAAAATATACCTTATGTGTCAATACGTTCGAGCTGCGTCCTCGAGTGGGACTAACAGCAAACAAGACCTCGCCCGATGGTTTCTCCTGTAATGTCCGTGCGAGTCATCTCAAGTCAAAACTTTATTTGGGTGACGAGAAGACCTTGGATCGGATGGTCTCCGAACACAAGACGTGGGTTAAGTGCGATGGCGGCCATTTCAATCAACTGTACCGTCAGATTTTCTTATTCATCCCCCAAAGATCGAAGGGACCATAATAGATCGATTCCAGGGTCCAGCAACACTCTTTGCTGTTCGTCAGAGATTGGTCGCCTTTTTATGACGGGCCTAGTTGATGTGGTTGTGAAAGCTAATCGGGACTGTATGACGAGATCTACAGCCTCACGTACGATTAAGAGGGTGGCGCCATTCTGCAGAAGTAGCGTAGCCCGCCGCCGAGACTTTTTTATCAATGTTCCCCCCCTTCCCCCAAGGCTGGGGAAATACATGTTGAGTGGAAAATAAAAGAAATGGTGTGGCAACCATGATCTTCATTACGCGAACCACTATTTTATTTTGTGGCCGCCGTGGCCCTATGGTGGCTCTGAGGGGTCCCAGCACAACGGAATCTCGATATTGTCGATATTAAGATGCATGGCATCGGGTGTGCATCTCGGCGAATGGAGAGTTTTTTCGTGATAATTTAATGCTACCTTGACGATCATGAGAACTGCATCCGAGGCATCATAGTTCATACGTACTTGTGAACACAGAAATGCGGTGAGACTTTGGGTAGAGACACAGAGCAAGAGGATTCTACTGAAACCTTCTACAAGAAAAAAAAGCCGTCGCACAGGTGAGACGTCGGAGTTTTGATCTGCATGGTAACTTACAGGGTCCTGTTGCTACCAGATAGCTTCTTTTTTAGGAGCTATGCTTGAGACGAAGAAGTCACCAACACGTTGATAACTTGCAAGCCAACGAATCCCTTTACTTACAGCATGCGAGACGACAACTGTTGGGGAGAATTGCCTACCTAAAGCGTGTTGATATCCCGTACTATATGCATTCTGACTTAATAGATTACATAGCCTAGCTGCAAGTCGCTTCACTCAGTAATAAGGACCATTTATTTTAACAATTCTTAACTTGCTAATCTTACTCCTAAGTACAAGGAGGGCGTATTGTGTCATACCACGAACGTGGAGGTTATCGATTTTCTTTTTCTGCCTTGTACGACCTCTGCGCTCTACTTACCTGATGTATGGAGACATGGAAGTTGTTGCGAATTCAATAAAAGTTGCAATCTAACCTCACAGGCCACTTTATTTCTTCAGCTTTTGCTGACCACCCTTTTTCTCAGCAAAGTTGTGATACCCCTTGCCGGAGGCGTGCAGCACAACATCGCATATCAAGACGTCAAGATAACCTGATGATTTGATGGCGCAAATCATGGCTGAAACTGTCAATGCTGGTCAACCTACACCTTGTTTACCTAGATGTCGGTGAGGCAACGCGACACGTTGGCAGGCGGACATGTCGACATCGATTTTCTTGGATAAAAGCACGTTCCGTGAAGTCGCCGTTGGTTCAAGGAATTTCGTGTGCGTAGATAGGTGGTAGGTACCTAAGTTAGATATTTCAACGCCCGAACTAATAGTCAGTGAATGCATACGCATCCTTTAACGTGTGCGTACGGCATGTACTCGGGCGAGAAGGGTCTTGTTTATTAAAGGATACAGGTATATATTTCAATGTTATGCAGAATATGTAGTGCGACACACACATGGGAAACGAAGGTGCTCCAAGGCCACAAAGCCCATAAGAATGGGTCATAGATCTCACTCGATAACTCGATAACTCGATAAAACCTGCGGAGCAAGTGTCCAGTTCAACCAATTCCAGTTGCCTGGTTAGGATTAGTGAGGGGCAAAGGGATTGCCGGTTCATCGTGGCTAGCCCAGATACGGATGTTTTATGGATGCAACTCTCGAGACGACAAGGTCGAGCAGGTCAAATAATAAGACCCGTAGAAAGACCCCTGCTCTTCCACCCCGCTTCCATTTCCATCATTTGCATACGAGCTGCAGTAGTAGAACCATTGGAACCATTGGAACCATTGAAACCATCAGGAACCGCGGCGAACAATACACCACTTCTACCACAAATAGTATAATTCCACGGCACTTGAAATACGCCTCTACATCATTTTCGTCATTAGCGAGCTAGCTGAGTGACTAAGTACTACAGTCAGTCCGCAGTAGCTCTCAGCAGATCACAACAGCTCACGGCAGCTCCAATCCTTGGACGGTTGGCGAAGTCAAAAACGTGACAAACGTGGGGACGGCAATGTCCGAAGCCACTGGCTTTTTGAGGCGTCCTTGAGGTCCATCCTTTTAAAACGCACTGCCTCGCTGCTTGTCATTTGACGTCTTTAAATCTTCCTAAGCCCTGCCTTGAAAGAGCTAAGGACTGCCCTTGACTCCGAGCTCTTCTCTTGCCAACCCACTTACGACGAGTTTGCTGTTGGACCATTACGCTTGGAATTACTCAATTCCCAGATACTAGCGAATCACAACCTCTCGTACTTTGCCGCTTATCCGTCTACAGTTCCGCAGTTTCAAACGTCTTAAGAAGCTAAACTAGAGTTGGCGAAATCTATTCGGAGCTGGTCAACAAGGCTGAGGAGCAGGGATCTCGAACTTAGGTACATATCAACTGCATTCTTCTCTCGTCAACACGCCCCGGTTGCCATGTTTTTGCAGTGATCTTCCAATAAAGTTGGTCGAATATCTCCAATATGGTTGATGTCGACATCGACGCGTTCTTACGACAAGGCTATTGGCCTAACTCTAGAGCTAAAAGCCCAGATTTAAGATCGTAAGTCTTATACCTTGACCCGGATTCGTGTGGGTGAATTGCTGATACGTCATATGTAACGCAGTGCCACCTCGAATACGCCATCAAGCCAGTCCTCTTATGTTAATGTGACGGATTCGAGTCAATTGCCATATAATACCCGTCGCCAGCGCGATTATCCCCCACCTCCGAGTGTTGAGGATGAGACGGCATCGCTCGCGAAAGAATATAAGGCCACAGTCCCAGTTCCGGGTGAGGGACCGGTCCATCGGGGGGACATTGACCAGCAACCTATCCTCCTTCCCGTGCATGAGTTCAATCCGGAGAGGCGCTTCGTTCTAGTTCCGACACCATCCGATTCTATTACTGATAATTCCTCGGAAAATGTTAAGAAGCTGCCGAGGCGACCAAGATCTAGGGATATAAATCCTAAGCCCGAACCTGAACCCGAATCCGATCCTACCTCTTATGAAGCTAATACCGGCCGCAAGTATGAGTCGCGTGCGCACCATGAAGAATCACCTGAAGCCAAATCGGACCCGGAACCAACCCGTGAGCGACGCAGGAGCAAACTCGAACATTTGCCTACTATAACTACGGACATTGAGCCTGATTCTCGGAGATCCGATTCAAGGAGACCAAAGTCTACGACGAGATCTGATAGGGGTGATGAGAGTTACTACTCTCCTCGTCATCATTCCCGGCTTCAGTCTGGGAGTATGCTGTCCCCGGATGTCATAGAACATGCTAGCAGAGGGAGGGACCGAGCATACTATCAAGGGGGTTCAGATTCTTACACTCAAAGTCGCAATCGCTCGGCTCATCCTCATGTTGAGTATGAGAAGAGTCCTCGGGATGATAGGAAATATAAAGAGAAGCCCATTAAATCGGCAAAGTCGATAAGTCCCACTCATCACAAACGACGCTCGACCGCAGATATCCCTCACCACACGAGATCATCCTCGAAGGTAGATTATGAGAAGCCACCGCCGTACACTGAGCTTCGATCGCCAAGAGCTGACGGTTCTCCCCGTAAACCATACGAGCGGGAAACAGTATCTCAAGTTTCATCTGATTCCGATGAGAGACCAGAAGTCCCACCTCATGGCGAACGTATAAGGTATTCAAGCGATGAAGACGCATCGTACCGGACTCGCCCCCGCCGCCATCGAGATTCATTCGTATCTAGCGATGGCAGGTATTACCTCCAAAGTCCAGCAGAAATCAGACCCAGTAGCGACCGAAAATCTCGTGGCACCTCACCTTACCCATCTTCGAGGGCTTCTCAGATCTACGAGAGAGATTCGCCATCATCAAGTTCGCGTAGCTCTACATTTCCCAAAGATATTAAATTTTCACGGAGCGAACATCGTTCTCAGAATTCATTATCTCGTTCTTCTACGGGAAGATCCGAGCTTAAATCTTCTGCCCCCATCGTAATACCTGCTTCTGCCGCCGCCGCCGCCGCCGCTGCAACTGCAGCGATTGCGCATTCTGGCTCCCCAACTGACCCGCGTAGGTCGGGTATACTTCCACCGCCCAGAGTAGGGTCTTTTCAGCAAGATCCTCGCTCGTCAACGTCGGCATTATCGACGAGTCCTCAGAGGCATGCACGCTACCCGGTAGAGTCAGGTTCGCCAAGAAGTATTGTCAGCACAAAACACTCTATGCCCCCGTATAAACGATATCTGGACGAAGTCCAAGCTGGCGAACTTCCTGATATGCGCGACTGTCCTCGCAGGCAACCAACTGCCGGGCACATGGATTGGCTAACCCTCCCCCGCTGCGATAATTTCGATATCTGCCCGTCGTGTTACGAAGCCACGTTTTCCCGTACCGAATTCGCGCACCAGTTTGTTCCGGTACCGTTCCGCTCAACAGATCGCTACATCGTCTGCGACTTCGGCACCTCGCGATACTACCACATCGCGTACTTCCTAACGAGGAAATACGGCATGGCGGACCTAGCCATGTTCCGCAACATCGCCAACGTGACCGCCAAGAGCCAGCCCTGCGCGGGCGCCAAGGAGGTCTCGCGGATATGGTACTCGGTGAAGGACCCGCGGTCGGGGCGGCCCGTCGAGAGCTTCACGGCGTGCTTCACGTGCGCGAAGACCATCGAGGCGCTGCTGCCGAACCTGACGGGGCTCTTCGCGCCCATGGACTCGCCGGCCGAGGCGACGCGGGGCGTGTGCGCGATGCACCAGGACAACGAGCGGCGGTTTCTGTTCTACTTCGACCTGCTGGAGGCGGCGGCCGACAAGGCGCTGATCACGAAGAGCACGCCGGACGTGCAGGCGCTGGCGGACCGGCTGCGCGACCTGACGGCTGTGCCCGAGTGCGCGCGCAGCACCCCGGTCCAGAACGGCAAGTGGTACACGATGCGGTCGATCCCGGACCTGACGGTGTGCGAGGAGTGCTTCGGCGAGGTGGTGTGGCCGATGATCCAGCGCGACAGCAGCTCCATCGCCGCGAACTTCCACAAGAACCCGCAGCTACTCCCGCTCGCGGCCTGCCAGCTGTATTCCGACCGCATGCGCAACATATTCCAGTGGGCCGTGCGGCACAACGACTTGCGGTATCTGGAGGCCAAGGTCAGGGAGCGGTTGACGAAGGAGCAGGAATACCACGCTACTATAGTAGGCCTTGACCCGCGCCGCTTCGGCAAGGAGTGGGTTGACGCCGAGCTCGAGCAGGCGACGAGAGAGTGGCAGAGGTGGGAGTAGTAAAGTCATTTTAATGGATACCTAAATAAGGCGCGGTCATATAGATAGAAAAGGGGGGGTTATGTCATGTCGGGGGGCTATGGCATGGTATGGTAAGGCAAGGGTACGAGACCACGCTGATTATGTGTGATGAAGATGAACGAAACTAGAATTCGTAGTGAACGAGTAATGAGACATGGTTACGGCAGGTTATTGGGTACGACTTCCAATTTGCTATGTATAAGGCTAATTTCGAGCTTGCCATAGGTAATGGCATTCATCATCCGAACGAAAAATTCCGTTAATCTCTTAATATAAAGTATTCTCCCATCCTAGCGGTTTCCGCTCAGCTGCTGTGGCCAGTCGGCAGGACACGTCCCCGTGCAGGGGATGCCGCTGTCAGCCTGGCCCTGGATGTTACTGCACAAGTACTTAGGCGTGCTCCTCCCATCGAGCGGCTGAATATCCACGTTTTCGAAGCTAAAACCCGAGCAGGGGCTGCTGGCGGAGCAGTGGATAGCCGCCGCAATGTTATACCGACTAGTGCCCGTGACGTTGATCCAGCGGACGTCCTGGATGGGCAGGCGGCTCTGGTCGCAGCCGCGGGCGGTGTAGATGCAGGAGGTAACGTAGATGGGCTGGTTGACGTTCTCGGCGCGGATGTTGGAGAAGGTGACGTTGCGCACGCGTCCGTTGCCGCTGTACGTCTTGACCCAGGCCGCGTTCGAGCTGTGCGTGCACGTGATGTTGTCGAAAGTCACGTCCTGCACGAAGTCCGGCGCGTTCCCTGGGTTGTTGCCTAGCGAGCCAATCGTCGCGCAGCCGGACTCGTAGCAGTGCACGTCAGAGACTTGGATGTTGGTGCTATTGCCTTTGATGGCTATGCAGTCCTATTGGGCGAGAGTTAGACGGGTGAATATCTTGAAGGTGGCGGTGGTATGGAAAGGTAAAGAAAGGAACAGGAATAGGGGGTAATATGGGAAGGGGGGAGAACTTACATCACCGCAGGTCACAGTCCAATTCTTAATAAAGACATCCTTCGAGTTCCAGGTATCGGTGCCGTCAGTATTTACGGTGCTCCATTGACTATTACTAGTCGAGTTCATATCCAGATTCGTCATAGTGATGTTTTCACTGTATGCGACGAAAGTATCTGATTTTAATGTTCCTGTTAGCCATCTACCCCTCGGATATTATGGGTGGTGGAGGAAAGCTCACGCCAGAACTGGCTCTGTCTCCAGGTGATACCATCAATGAAAACGTTCTTAGCATGCCAAAGCGTGAGACTGATCGGTCGCCCGGCTTGGTTACTTCCACCGCGGTTCTCATCGTACCAGAGCTGGCCTTGGCCGTCGAACAGCGCCTTGCCGAAGCCACGAATGCTGATATCTTGGCCACCAATACGCCAGGCTGTGGATCGCTGTGCATATTCGACACCAATACTATTTCGCAACCAGTATTGGATATCCGAGGACCATCGCAGCGTGCCATGAATCTCGACATCCACGTTGCTCAGGTCTTTGAGGTCCATCACTTTGCCGATGTGGAATAACCCCTCCGCCAGAATGACCTTGCCATTCTTCCCGCATTGCT
The DNA here is from genome assembly GCA_022478815.1 of Daldinia bambusicola. Taxonomy (NCBI): domain Eukaryota; kingdom Fungi; phylum Ascomycota; class Sordariomycetes; order Xylariales; family Hypoxylaceae; genus Daldinia; species Daldinia bambusicola. The sequence continues at coordinate 257,889 of MU284091.1, read as the reverse complement.
TAAAAGCATCGAGGATCTGCTGCGAGTCATCCGGTTCCCTACCACCACTGACCGGTAGAGGCGTTACCGTGCATGTCGAACCCGTAACATTGAGAGCCGCAGAGACTCCGTTGGCGAGTGCTAGCAGAGCAGGTATAAAGGATATGAGAATCATGATTCTCTTATTCCTTAACTATGTGAACTTCGGATGCTAGCTTAGTCGAGGGACAACTATCATCCCCGAACGTGGGAATGAATTGCACAGCCGTTGCTATTTTTATTTTTTATTTTATTTATTTTATTTTTTTTTTTACTTTTTTGCTTGGGATATTCGAGTTCTCAAGGACGTGAAGGCAGGTAAAAGAAATATGAGCGACTGCATTTTCGTGGGAGAGCGGAGCATCCCATCTCAGTAAAAGCCTCGCCGGACCGGAGGTATTTCAATGCACAGTCCCCCTCATCATCAGTCTCTTCCAAAGCCATAGAACAAAGTAATCCATATTACCATCTTGGCTCTTGTAAAGTCCAAGCTACCTCGGTCGAGTTGTCGCGGACAACGAAATGGGGAGGGGGTAAGGGTTATTGCAACACAAACAAGCAGCTACATCTTACCTTGATGCTATATTAAGGGAAAACGTGGTATCGCACAGCCCGGAAAAGGAACGCGCTCAAACCAGGGGATATTGGCGAACTCGGCTAATGTAGAATAAGCGTGGAAGAAAGGGGGTGAAGTTGATTAAGCGGACATTAAAAATCTGGGGTCTGGACTACCTCTACAACCTAGCTGCAGACATGGAGGAAAGCTTCGTTAGGATGACTATATGATTGGTGGAGAAATTTGATGAGACCAGGAGCTTGACAGTTCATCCACCCCCAGTGCCTATTTTACGATGTATTGTCTATTTGTGCAAAACCATCCACAAATAGGAATCACTTTTGGTATAGGAAGTCTTTTCTGTTAGCGTTTAGAGTAGTCGGAAGGGTACTAGTTGTGAGAGTAATCTTGATTACTGTCTAATATCAACACAAGATTATGGAGCTTATTCTCGTTCAGACTCTAATAAAAGATAAAAGAGCATCCTACGAAAATGACTTATGAAATAAGAAGGATACAGGTAGTCTTAACCCCTTGTCAGAACAAAATGCATATGTTAGGTCTCTTGAGGTAAGTAGTAATGTTCTAGGATAGTATAGGTAACTCAGTACGAATAGTTGAACTATACCTAAATTTAACTTATTATATCACCTTACTACACTTTCTAGACCATCCTGTGCCGTCATAGGTTGTTTCAATGGCAAGTGAATGGGTAGTTTTCCAGTACTGAACCTTCTTATACAAGCATTCCAGGCTTCTTCGGAAGGTGTGGCTTCATAAAGAAGAGTAAACAAGCAACCAATATGACGCGCATTTACACTCAATGAAGGAAAGTTAATCCGAGAAAGTATAACAGACGGCTAGCTACCTTATCTATCAAAGATCATGGCTATAATACCTCAAGGGCCGTGGCTTCTTAGGATATTTGGATTGATCTAACTTTGCAAACCTTCGCTCGCTGAAGGAAGAAAGCTTGGACTCTTGCTTCCTTGGGAAATGAACTAAGAACTTTCAATTCTACCTGCCTTGCCTAGGTAGGTAACTAAAGACAGGTAGGTGTTTACCTTAGGTACCTAGGTTAGGAACCTGTTACCTTGACCTCGACTCTCTGTAACTATAGCAACTACCTAAGACCCCAACTTTAACACACAACAAATCTCAACAACGTAATTGCTACTGAGTCGAACACACACGACGACACGATCTCCTGCTTCTATCATAAGCTCAATTTACGCATCTGTGACGCGAGAGACGAGTGGAATATTAAAGGAGAGGCAGTAGATACTACCCAACAGAAGGCACAACTACACAGATTGTTGCTAACGCAGCGAGCTCTTGACCGGAAACACAGTTCGATCCTACTCGCAATACTCTGTGTTAGGTCGATTGTAAGGAGCGTTCAACATTTATTGACATAAGGGGTCCCCAAGGTAAACAAACAAGAGCCTTACATTTTACGGCCACTGAAAGTTATATAAATACCTAGGCCGCCCTTCTACCACAATTCAACCACTGCGTTTCCCCTCTACACATTTCCCTCAAAACAAGAACAATAGCAACAACATTAGCAACGGCATGACAACATCATCACTTCATGAAATTTCCAACATGAATCATCAGAGGCATGTTCTTCCGACCTACTAGGTACAGTCTGGCATTGTCTATACTTGACAGCTTTCAAAGACGGGTTCTTCAGCCTAACAGCTGCACTGTAACATAGGGTTTTCTTGGAGAGTGGTATGCCGGCCAAGTAGTTATGGGCACGACAATCTTCCACTGATACCCATCTCGGGGTCCTTTATCATCTTCATTTCCAGCTTTTCTAGCGCCTGTCCTCCCAACCAGACTACATTCTAGTCATCTATGGTGGCAACGAATTGACGGGTGCACCTCAAGTTACTTATCGACTGAACTTATCCTCCAGCAACCCCTCTCAGGTCATCTACACCACCCTGTCTCCGATCCTAACCCGCCAGTGCAATACAGGTTGGGCAAGTCCAGCCACGGACAGAAAGCTTTATGTTTAGAGTCTTCGGCCTGGTCGTCTTAGTTGTCCTACCGGCCTGCCTAGCAGGCGAAGTAGACCTCGGCAACTAAGGGATCCTAGGGTACACTGCCCAGTCCTGGGGAAGATACATATAGTGCATTCACCATCTGTCTTTCCAAAGGCACAGTCATTGCTTTGTGTGCCGTAGCATCGCCGTCGGAGATCAAATTATTGTTATGGATTCCAATTGCGGTGAATGGAAGCCTAGACAAGATCCTCCGAAGGCTCGACAGGTCTTGTCGGGGATTGGCTTGGCATCTGAAGCGGCTTCTGGAAGTCTTGGCGTTCCCGATATTCCTGAGACTGGACACCGACGCCAGAGCCCCAGCCGATTCTGGAGAGGGCGGAGAGGGCACTGCTAGAGGGCTACGGATCGGAGTAAAATCCGGATAGAATTCTGTTAGGTTGATATCTCGTATGTTGGCTTGTAACTACAATAGGTATCTTCGGACACCGAATCCATACCTTTAGGAGCTCGACGAGAGTAAGAAAAGGGTGTGGTGGTGAATGTAGGTACGACACCGGCATATGGGGGTTGCCAGAGCCGATATGGTATGAGGCGGGCTGTTTGTTCGTCATTGGGAAGAGAATCACGTAAAGCAGCTTGGGGTTTAGATGCCGGATGCCTCTTACACCTAAACGGTATCAGATAGATCACTTCGGTCGATTGTGCAATTCCATCCTAACATGAGTGAGTGATGACGATATGCTCAAATGCAAGCGGTTTTCTCGAAAAATATCGTTCTAGGAGACTCATACATATTGTCAAGGGTTAGGCGTGAGACATAGAGAACAAAGAACATGTACATAGGTTAGAGTTCTCCGAGGAACAACGAAGCTATTTCCCTATCTGTTGCTTCGCTTCGTCACATCTATCGCTCAATCCTGTTGATTGATCAAGTAATATACCGAAGTTCATATGTTGATGATTAGGCCTCTTCTACGCTGCTATGCGCAAGTGTGTGTTAGCTCACTAACAAGATAACTTAAAATCTCGTAGATATTTCAGGGTCTTGCTGGTCTCTTCGTTTGGGGGGGCATCGATGAAGCATAGGCGACATAGCTAGTATACCTCGTATCATTGAGGTTAGAGCTACTAGGGATCTCTAGGACCAAGTTCAACTGTAATAAAGTATAAACTACGTTAAGCTTGCTAAATGTTGTCACATAGATAGGAGATAAGGTCCATCTTGAGACATTTATATGTGAATGAAAGTGTTATTTTGATCTATATAATCCGTCTATTCGATCCTTATATATTCATAAGTCTAGATCGCAGTCTTGCCTGTCTGTTCCCTTTCTTTTTCACACACACACACACCCACCCATAAAGTGCCATGTTCTATCCACGGACTCGGAAATCCTCCGACGTGATGCCCACATGTAAGTAGTAGCTGAGACCCAAAGGATATCTTCCAAAAAAAGAATGCTTGCGTTAAGAAGCAAAGCGTAATAATCATTATGCCAGACCCGAACAACGGGGAAAATAAATAATATAACCAGTAACGCCGACCATGAATCTTTTGGGTAGGTTATGCATATCGCGTCATGCAAGTAACGGAACTTTTCCTTTCTTTTACTTGAGAGGGTCGTAGATCCTCTCCTTGATGTATTTCGTCAGGGCTACGTCGCCCCATTCTTCCCACTCGATCCACTGCTCTTCGGGGAGGGTGCTGACGCCTTCCCTGCGGGCAGCCTTCATAACTTCGCGGGCGACGACGACGCTGGCATCCCGGACGCGCTCGATGTGCGGGTAGATCAAGCCCTTGTGGATCTCTTCGGCGTTTAGAGACTCGGCTAACGAGGAAGCCGAGGTGTAGACCATCTCGTCGGTGATCTTGGATGCCTTGGCGAGGATGGCACCGAGACCTAGACCGGGGAACACGTAGACGTTGTTGCCCTGGTTCGGCCAGTAGGTCACCGCTTGCTCACCCGCCTTCACGGCGAACGGCGCAAAGGGAGAACCAGATGCGAAGATGACGGTACCGTCCGTCCATTGGACGGCTTGCTCGAATGTGCATTCGGCCTTTGTGAGAGGGTTGCTGAGAGGGAAGAGGATAGGTCGCCTTCCGGAGCCGGCAGAGTCGACGGAGGCCTTGAGGGCACGGACGACGGACTCGGTGAAGACGCCGAAAGTCGCAGTAAGACCCACGAGGGCGGACGGCCTTACATACTCGATGACTTCCTCGAGAGTGCGGAATTGGTGGCCGTTGTTGTCGGAGCGGGCGAAGTACTTCTTGTGCTCCGCGAGCTTGTCACCTCGGTCTACGGTAACCAAACCCTTGGTGTCGACAAGCCAGAACTTCTCTTTCGCGGCTTGTTCTGAGAGGCCGCGACGAGTGTAGTACTCAACTAGCTGCTTCGCGACACCGACACCGGCAGAACCAGCACCCATGAATACTAGACGCTGCTCCTCAATGGGAACACCGGACAGGTTAACAGCACCGATGTATCTAGACATATGTAAGTAATTATCGAAAAATAGGATGATATAGTAGATTGCTTACCCAGCCAACACGACGGCACCAGTTCCCTGGATGTCATCATTGAAGCACTTGTACTTGTTGCGGTAGCGGGCCAAGTAGTTGAAAGCCTTCTCAGTCTCGAAGTCTTCGAACTGGACAAGCATGTTAGGGAAAACCTCGACGGCAGCCTCCATGAACTCATCCATGAACTCCTGGGCAACGGCAGGCGAAGGACGTCTAGCCCGGAGACCCAGGTACAGGGGGTCCTTCAGGTTAGTCTCATTGTTGGTACCGGAGTCCAAGACAATGGGCAGAGTCTTTCCGGGGTGGATACCGGCGGCACCGGTATACAGGGCCAGCTTGCCGATCTGAAGGAGGGAGTCAGCCGCATGGTTCAACGGGCACTAATGTAAGCCAAGATGGCGAGATGGCGGTAAACTTACGGAAATCCCCACACCATTCATACCGAGATCCCCCAACCCCAAAATGCGGGATCCGTCCGTTACCACGCAGATTTCGGGGTCCGGATAAGGCCAATTGCGCAGAATTGTCCTGATTGAACGGCGCTGCTTAATGGAGATATACAACGCCTCGGGGTGGGTGTACAGCGTCGAGTACTGCAGGCACACATCACCGATGGTGGGGGTGTAGACCAGCGGCATTAAGTCCCGGACATTGTCGATGAGTACCCTGTAGAACAGATCAAGATTTTGAGTCTTGAGATGCGACAGGTACAGGTACTTGTCGACATTGGTCTGTCTGGAGTTGATCACCTTCATGCAGCGGGCGACCTGGGTTTCAACGTTCTCCATTGCATGCGGTAATAGACCTGTGAGGTTCTTAGAGACACGCTCATCTGGAGTAAAAGACAGTCCTGAAAAAAACATAGGGTATTAGTAGGAAAGCAAACGCAAGGGGTGGAGCAGGGGGGGATTTTGCTGAAAGAACCCTGATTGGAAAAAAATAAATAAATAAAAATTACCTTTATTCCACAGAGGTTCCCGTAGTACTTGGTAGCCGCCAGCGGCGGACTGCGGGATGTAGTCTGTGCTTCGGTACTGTTGAACCTCACCGTAGTGATTCTGTGCGTAACCTCGAAGACCGTCTAGGGCGGCCATTTTCATCTGTTCTTCAATTGCAGCGATGTCGACCGAGGACATTGGGTTTAGCGCAGACTGTCTCCGTTGCAAGGATAAGGACAGACGTTTGCTAGAGACGGAAGTATGAGAGGAACGCGCAGAGGCTATTGAGAAGGAGGAAGGAGAAGAAGAGCGAGGCGTTGATATATCTGAACCGACGGTGCTAAAAGTGCTGAACGCCATTGGACGTCGAGGTGACGGGTGGTGTGCAAGTATTAAAAGACAACGGTTGGATGTTGAGCTGATGGGGTAAGACGGAAGAGCAGGACTAATAGGGGACTGTCCGATCCAGCTGACGCTACCTGAGCTAGAACTGGCTGAAGACAAGGTGGACGGAGCAGCAGGCGAAGACGATGGTTCCCCTTTTCGGATTTCACTAATACCAGTAGTGGTGCAAGAGAAAAGTCCGGAATGCAAGGAACTAGGTTCGGGTGGGTGAACGTGTGGGTGAACGTGATTTGTCTGCTGATTACTGTCCCGAAGAGTATTCGTGTAATTTCTTGTGTTATTGCCGTGATGCTTAATCAAAGTCCGCTCAACTGCGAGGTCGTCAATTGTAATGAGGCCATGCACAGGCGGGACCGGGCTTCTTAATAACAATAACGGCAAGGCGGCACCAGGATCAGTGTTGCCAGTATTAGTCGTCGTCTTACCTCTGGTAGCATTAGGAAGGGCATAAGAAATCCCAAGGGTTCCAGTTCCGTATGCCTTCGTTCTCAAACCTCTATTCGTTGCCGCTAGACGACTGCTAACACGGAGCCGTGTAAGCTGTGACAAGGGCGAGCCGGGGTTTCGTTGGGGTTTCATAGGGGATCAAACGCTAGGCTTAATCGCTGTATTCCGTAGTGCTCTCTTATTTTTCCCTTTTGCTATTAGCCCAGGGAACCCAGAAAGCCCAGGGAGCCAAAGAGGAGCCAAAGGGGCGGCTGATCGGCAAGTTACGGAACGAATAGGAAGAGAGGGAAAGGCAAAAAAGGGTAAGTGTATGGTACCTTGCTCTGCTGCTTTAGCCAATACCTAACCAACGAAGCACGGGCGTGCCGAGATTTTTCGCAATTGGGTCGAAAAAATACTTTATTTTGAGTGGAAAGCACGTCAAAAAGCGTGTAAATCAATTAAAGCAACGTCCGAAAAGGGCAACTGGCAATGTTCCAGAGAAGTCTGTAGGAGTCAACAAGAAGCAACAGAGACAACCTAATAGAACTAATGGTACTGTAGAAAATAGGAAAAAAAGAGGGTTTCTAAGTCAAGATGGAAAACTCACCAAATTTCCGGTTTTTCTTCTTCCTCTCAAGAAACATAGACGGAAAATTTTTGTTGGGACCCGATCAACGGGAAATGAAAAGATTACCGTACGAATATACGCACGAATGTACGCTGGTACATATATTATATGACATTACACATTACACGCTTTTACATATATACCTCTCATAAGTCCTATACATACATTCCATAATTGTGGTGTGTGTAAGAAGATGGAGAGTAGTACAGGCCAAGGAATCAGCACACCGTAGGGTTATCCCAAAAGGTTACGAGGGGGACCTCCATCCTCAAAATAGCTACACCTAGCTACATATCGTTCGTACTAGAAAAGAAAGATACTCCAAATAGGGAAAGCTTTACAGTTTGCCATTGGACCCGGGGAACGATCCTTAAAGACTAGCCTTACGGACTAAATGACTTCTTCGTAGTGTAAGTGGGACTTATTCGTACCTAAGGCATCTCAAGGTGGTGTAAAGGTTATTATCGGCTGCCTTCACATGTCTAGCAATAAGTCATCAAGTAACGACGTTGAGAGAGAGAAAGCATACCTACCTGGCATAATATTATGTTGGTAAGCGCCACGTATAGGGGGTTAATTACGATGGTTTGATATTAAACAAGAAGAACGCCTCTTGCCTCAATCTGGGGTTTGTGGCTGATCATGATACGATTGCTCTGCAGACTCTCAACCCCAGCAATTGCCACGAAACGTCTTGTCAGCAACGGCGACAGCGACATTCACGAAATTTCGACTGTATTACTATATGACATATCGCAACACGGACTCCGAAAAAGTTTGGGGTGCATCGGATTCTCCCTGATCCTTGACGTTGCATGTCCGTCGATCCCGCAGTGCCGACTCTTGTGACTGGTCCGAGGATTAGGTACAACCAATTGAGCTCTGTCTCCCCGTCCCTGCATAAGTTGGATTTGCGACTTGGGACCGTCCAATGTTTCTGATTTGATTTCGATAACGTACATGCAATCTAGCATCTCCAACAGTCCTAGTTTTTAGATGACGCCCGCTGTTCCTTTTTCTTGTCTTTCTCAAAAGTTGGGGAATCAGATCGAGAGTGCTTCACGAGATGCTTGTCATCCGTCAACGGTTGGAGGTCTTAGAATGAAGTATCTTAGAATGAAGTATCCCGGGGATAAGAGGGTATATCAGATTGCCCAAAGGAAATAGCGGGAGACTATGACTCGAGGTGTCGTGTGCTTGACTACCTAAATCATGCGCTTTCTCAATCATCATGTACCTACCTGGGTTAGTTTGTTATGCGATGCAGTAAAGGGGCTTGAGCAAACTCCTTTACTTTATTATGGCCCACGTTAGGTTTTTTTTTTTTTAAAAAAAAAAAAAAAAAAAAAAAATAGCTTCTGGAAGCCCAATCTAGCACCAGGCCGAAATTGATCATGATATTTGCAAGGCATGACTGCGCCGAAGGATGGGGCTGACAGGGCTGACGAATCTTGTAGTAACCCTTGCAAGGGACCCGGATTCTTCCGATCTGGAATATGAAAAAATGCCACGAGGCTTGGTAGTCGTGGGTTTACCACCTAGGTGCGTAGCATCGTGGCTAGTTAGCACCCACCTACAGAGAAATCGGTGCTATAAATCTATGATATATTCACCGAACTCTGGCCAGATTCAAGAAGAATTTCAAGATGGCCGAAGCATACATATCTGTAGTACGTATGTTCACCGCATCATGAAATTCCATCGGAAAAAATAGGGAAATAGTCGTCCTTGCGTATTTCAATTTCCTTTCGATTCGGTGCTTGATACGACCGTCGATTCTTCGGGTACTTCCCGTTCGTCTGATGAGCCGCCCAGTCTGTCAGTGCTCAACCTGCTAGCCAGCCAAGCATGGAAGAGTCCCCACCGAGCTCAAACACAGATTCACTATTACCGGGAGCCCTAACGGGTTTTCATCTTTCATGCAGCTCGATTGTGTCCCCACTTGATCATCACTCCAGACTGCGGAGATACGCCATGGCTACCTACGATGTATACCTGTACCTAGTATGCGGTATACAAGGAGGCATCTGCACATAGGAAGCTAATGTTCAGAGCGTTGTAAAAGCTCCATTTCGACATTGCGCATGACCGCTCTCGAGCCTAATGATAAGAGAAAAATCCACAGTACCCGCAAAGCTTGAGGCCCAATGTTCTATTACTAGCAACGGTGAGCATTTTTTTAATATCGTGACTGACTTTGCCCATGGCCGCGACCGTCACGGCCCGTTTCTAGAACGTCGTCCGAATATACGTTCGGTCTGGGACTTACCTGCACTGCAGCTCGTTTACCGCTGTGTGCTTGCCTCAGGGTGCACCCTGCTTCCTTGGCTTTTGAGCTTGTCTTGACTCTTGTCCCTCATGCATTATCCTTACTTAGTAGGTGATAAAGCAAACTTCATGGTCTCGGAACGTGCCAATGGCCTAAGCGATCAGGAGCGTGTCTCTCGAGTTTCAGAGTCTTTTCAGTCATTATTAGAGGCATGCTAGGCAAATGTTACTGATGCAAAGACACATTGTCACAATTGTTACATTGATGTGCCGAGATCATATCAGCCATGCCGCTATGATTGCTGCCGAACACAGAGATCAGCAGCTATTGATTGCCCATTGTTATTGTCTCGGTGTTAGGCAGAATGATCACGATGCGGCTAAATATTTCGCGGAGCTCGAAGTATGCACGTATTACGTTAATGAGATAGCCTAAAAAAATTAGATACGATTTCCCTTGAAGTGTAACTATCGTCATGACTAAAAGGGTATATTATCATACCATTTATCATCCCGTCGTACTGGTATTGCCGATATGCAGAGATAGCGCAAAATTTACGCCCCGTAAAAATGGATCGTCATCGGAAACTTACGGTCGAAGCCAGAGGGAGAAGCAAGGAGAAAAGAAGAAGGGGAAAAAAAACCTGCTTCTCAATAGGGTTCCTTATTTTAGAAAGAGGTCTATCTCGGTGATAAGTATCTCGGTAATAAGTGTGAGATTCGGCTGACCTTCGGAAACGCGTTTGATATCAGGTACCTCACCTAACATTGTGTTGTATTCTGACATGAATCCTCTAAGCAACTCCGTGCAAATCTACCTTGACTAATGATATTACCGTTTACCTTGAATAGGGAGGCAGCTTAACTTATGTCAGTTTATAGCTTTTAAACTTCTACCTTAGGTGTTTCGAATAACGATGTCCCTCACATATAAGACCACGCAATACTGGCGCCGAGGATATTGATAAGCTTACCTCGATAATTGAAATAGCAACCGGAAGCCCTTTCGACTTCTAAGATTTACTTGGAACTGTCGCACCATACTCTATTATATTAGATACCTACCTGTATTAAATATAATATGTGCACCTAAGATTGCTGGAACAAGAGGTCAACTTTGAGGCTTCCCACTATAAAATTATTACTACAAAGTTTCTGCTCTGCTCATTCAAACCTCCGACTCCATTCAACCTGGCTATTGAAAAATGTTCTGTAATAGGTAACAATCGCTCAACGAGATACAAGGTCAGACAACGGTTCTAAGTAGTAGGTATGTGTAATATTATCTTACTATACATCTCCAGACGTTATATCCTGTATCAATCAAGGAATATAGGACCTACATACGTTCCCCCGCTGACCTTACAGCCAATATACCTGATATAACCAGCTTTGCTGCGTCCTATAGCATCATATTTTGCATTTATGGCTTCTCAAAGCACATGACCGCGTACCTAAACGTCCCGTTTGCGTAACCTCTCCTCATCGCCCTAAACGCCTGTAAGAAGGCAAGACCATCCCTGCCTTGAGATATAGCAAAGGCCCATAGAGAAGGTGAGGATACCAAAGACCACGATATATCCCTAGGTAGGCATGAACATTAGGCCGCAGATCCCAAGTAACACAATCCAAGGTAACTTACCACGTCTTGGCCACATCCTTACTTATATCAACGGGCTCCTTACGGATCTTAAATCCTGCCTGCGTCGCCAGCGCGACATACTCGTCCGCAGTGTAGAGCCGAGGGAGCAGCATACCATCCTCGATGGGCTTGATATCAGCAGTCTCCTGCTCGGGCGATAGATTCGGCGCCTTAAACCAATCCGCAATAACCAGCAGCCCCCCGCTCTTCACCAGCGCAAATGATGAAGAAAAGAAGAGCTCTTTATTCGGCAGGTGTGAGAGAGCCTCCGATATCCAGACACAATCAAACGTCTCCGCCTCGCCGGCAGCAGGGCGGAAGTGATTTAGCATCTTCTCGGCATCGAGCTCAAGGAAGCGAACTTGCCCTCCTGTCTTCCCCGCTTCCCCGGGATACTTCGTAAAATCACTGGGTGAAGAAGAGGCCGAATCATTGGTTTCGGTAGATGTCACTTGACGTGCGATCTCGACCTGACGCCCGCTGATCGTGATACCCGTGACTTGACAGCCGTGCTCGCGCGCGAGAAACCGGCTTGTGCCACCGATGCCGCACCCAACATCTAGGACCTTGGTACCTGCTGGTAGAGCAGATATCTCCAGCAGGAAGTTAATCAGGTTGACCTGAGCTTGCTCTTTAGTCTCACTAGGGGACTTGAAGAGGCCATGATGAATATGTTGGCCCCTATGAACTGGTCAGGTTCGGTCGTTACCTAACGAAGCTATGAAATGAGAGGGAAAATGAGAAATGAGAAATACCATAGCGAGTAGTAATAATCCGAAGCGATCTCGTAGTGCGTCTTGATCCTGTCCTTCAGCGACTCGAAGGACCCGTGGGCCTCAACGTTGGGGATCTCATGCTGATCTCCGGGGTGATTCAAAACTTCTTGTTGAGCCATGTTTTAGGTACCTAGGTAATAATCAAGATGTAGATGAGTATAAATAAATAGTATAGTCTTACTTTATTGAGAAATAATGTAGAGAATGTTCACACGATAACTAGTACAACCACCAGTAACTGTAAATACATATTAGGAGAAGCTGTCCTACAATAGTGAGGTGAAGTCCTCAATAAGATGACGGGCCGGAACAGCGCTAAAGCAAGCAAAGCAAGCAAAGCAGGGTTCTAATGTACGGCTGCATGTTATGTACATAGGTATTGTTGAACACTTGTGACAAACCCTGAAACGTTGAATCGTCGCTACGCTTTCGCCTACCTAGGTACTTGATATGCAACTGGTTACGTCATGATGAAACCTACAATAAAGAGTTGCAGTGGGAATCAAATTGAACCAAAGTTGTATTTTTGCATGTATTTGTGCATTTACATAATAATTCGAGGTACACATACACTGCTCTCTCACGATAATAAATAAACAGGCATTTATACAAATTCAAGGTAGAATTAAATAAACACACACTAAAGAGCAGGGATATATGCTACCAACTCGACTATATAAGCTGTGTCTCGCATCTCATCTCGGCTTCTCTTCTCAGGCCGTTGAACAGACAGAAATGTCCCCCGTATAAACGCCTCTCCATAAACCCCCTGCATATAGAATAAGTGAATAAAAGAGGTAGATACCTGTTAAACAACTTCAAACTCCTCATGGGATACCCGCCTAAGCAATAGAATAACTTTCTGGATGTTGTCGGCCGTCACGGTAACGTTAATCTGTATGGTAGAATCCCTCGAACCCCTCGAACCCCTCCCTCCTTCTACTCCTGTCCCTACTTTTGGAAGAATAAATAAAAAAAAAAAAAAAAAAAAAAAAAAAAAAAAAAAAAAAAAAAAAAATCACACCAACCCAAAAATTAATAAAAACCCAAAAAACCACGATTTACCGGATTTTT